>PVJS01016678.1:0-37171 GCA_004027185.1 Glis glis | reverse complement strand
ACACACACACACACACACACACACACACACACACACAAAAGAACACTGTAGAGAAGAGGCACATGCGATAGAAACATAATTGTCTTTAATTAGCAAACTCACCTTGGATCTGAAGGGTCGGGAATGAATGGAGCCTCCTCTGGGATCTTCCTTAGTACTAGCCAATGAACTCATTAGCTTTTATCATTCAGCAGTGGACATAGTGGGCAAATGTGTAGGGGACACGTGTATTCAGAACTTCTCTAGGGCATATAGAAATGTACAGAACAGTCAAGAAAGTAGTGGTGGGAAAAACAAACACAAAAAATCCCTGGGCAGAATGAAGGCTGTAACACAGCCTTCCCTGTTGATTGATGCCGTCTCATGTTGCAGTATTCACACAAATGGTTTGAATTACTCCTTCATTCAAATCCTTGCTCCATACCAGTGGGTCTCAAGCTTCACTATACATTGAAATTACCCAGAGCTTTAAAAACGCTGCTCTCTGGTCCAATCCCAGAGATTCTGATTAACATGACCTTGGTTGGAGCTTTGGTACTGGGCTCCTCAGGTGCAGCCAGATTGGTAACTGCTGAACAGAGTGCAGGAGAGATGGCCTCCTGGAATCACCAGGAGGAGGAGACCAGGGGCTGCAAGTTTAGTGTGACTTGGAATCAGCTGAACGGTCTGGTCCTCAGAGTCCTGGAGCCAGAGTTCCTGATTCAGTAGATCAGGGTGGGGCAGGCGTTCCTTCTCACCAGAGATGCTGAGGCTGCTGGGTAGGACAACACTTAGAGAACCACTAGCTTGGGTGGCTCCTGTGTTCCTATGTCCTGAGACAATACAACCACTCAGCATTCCTTGTGGACCCCTCAGAGCCCAGACACAGATCTCTGAGGGCAAGTCTCACCATTAATTCACCTGACTCCCTCTAGCCAGTCCAGATGGAGGACAGGCTTTCCTTTTCTAGCCTCTAAGTGGAGGGACTTTATTATTAGCCATCTAATAAGCATCGTGGGTGTCTGATAATCCCAAAGAATGTGGCTTCCTGGGCCCAGTCAGCCAGCTGCATGGAGTCCTCCATACCTCCTGGCCCCTGCCAGCCCGGGATACCTTCTCTCTACTCTCCTCCATGCCTCTGTGAAGCCCTCCCTCTGCTCTCTGGACTTGCCCTCATCTAACAAGCAGGACCTGACCCACAGTGGCCTGGAATCCTGCCCTGGCTACAGCCCATCATGCTGAGGGAACTGTGGTTGCCCAAGATTAGTAATAAGTCATAGCCACCATTTGTGTGGTACTTGGAACTGTGGTACTGGGAGCTGTGCTGGTACTTTACACATATCATTTGATTAGTTCTCATGTCAACCTTGAAAGTTGAGAATTATACCCATTTTATAGATGAGGAAACTGAGGCTCAGGAAGGGTGACTTGCCCAAAGTCTGGGAGCCATTAAGAGAGAGAGGTGGGGTGCATGGCCAGGCCTGGCTCCGAAGCCCCTGCTTTCCACCACAACCTTCTGCCTGCCTGGACACACATGGAATCATGTGTGGGAAAGACCCTGGCTGGTAGATGATGTGACTTCCACTCCCAGATGCAGCTGGCTCAGCAGCCCCTGGACAGGTCCCTTCCCCAAGCCAGCCCTCATCCCCTCAGCTCCAGACCCTCATCCATGAAATGAGGGGGTTTGATCAGATTGCTAAAACCCCCTCCTACTCTGACTTCCTGAAAGGCCCTCTGGGACTGATGGAACCGTGTTTCTTTCCCTGGGACTCTGTTCTGCCTGGTAACCACGTGGCACATTCAGCAAACCCGTTTCCAGGGAGCTCACCCTCCAGAAAGAACCAGGTGTGGTGACTGTGGCGCCACTCCGCCAGGAAGCCTGGAGGTTATGTCAACCTCTCAGAGAGCCCTTTGATTACAGTTTATAGCCCAGCTGTGAAATCTATTCTCTGGTGAAACTTGGCATCCGATTCTCTGGGATGACAGAGGCTGGAGAACTAGTCACCTAGAAACCTGGGAGATAGGTGGATGGAAATCAGATTTGGTCCAGTAAGTGGACCACCCTTCCCTGCCTGTCCTGAAACAGCAGTCTCGGGGTATGTCTGCTTGGGAGGAGATGGGGTGATGGCAGCCTGTTTGAGTCCAGTTGGGCTCAGATATATGTTGCTCTTCTCCTGAGGGCAGCAGGAAGTGGGTGGCTGTAGGAGGCTGTTCCTATAGATTTTAATTGTGACCGTTACTAATAGGATGCTAATAACACATAGGGTGATGTTGTACTTTCCTCTAAGACAACTATATGTGACCTTGAATTAGGAACCTTAAATTGGAGTCAATGCTTTCCTTCCAATGGGCCTCATTTCTCATCTGTGGAAGGGGTGAGGTAGGTAGACCCTGACATCATTCTCTGTGGGAATTCTGCAACCCGCCAGCGGGTGAGCAGATGAAAATAGGAGGCACAGAGGGGATGGGCTCCAGGAAGCCGACTTTCTAAACAAATAATATGGAGATTTCTGTAGTAGTTATTTATTTTTAATATTTGCTTAAAAATTATGGTAAGACACAAATAACATAAAATTTACTCTCAACGATTTTAAGTGTGACATTCAGTGGCACCGTTAAGTATATTCACAGTGTCCTGCTGCCATTATCACCAGCCCAGAGCTCTTCTCATCTGTAAGCATGTTTTAGCTGTGTTAGCCGAACCTAAAAATAACATCTTAAAAATCAATAGTGTTTTGAATCTACAAACATACTTTGTAGAAATTCAAGGTGTTTTACATACATTATCTTGTCCATTCTCACAATGACCTTAGGGAGTAGCAGAGAAAGTGAGCAAGTAGGGGGAAATTAGACTAAGAGAAAGAAGAAAAAGGGGAAAATGGGATTCTGCCTAGCTTTAAAATAATTCAACCAGGTATGGAGGCACACTGTAATTCCAGTACTTGTGAGGCTGAGACAGGAGGATACCAGGTTCCAGGCCAATCTGGGCAACTTAGAGAGACCCAGTCTCAAAATAAAAAGTAAAAGGGCTGGGGTTATAGCTCAGTGGTAGAGCACCTCTGGGTTCGATCTCAGTACCAAATAAATAAATGATTAAATATATAAATAAATATGATCCAGAGGTTGCACAGGTATTGCTTGACTGATAATCTTAGAATTTGATTATTTGACTTTAGTTTTCATTCCAGGCAAGACTGTGTGTGTGTGTGTGTGTGTGTGTGTGTGTGTGTGTGTGTGTCTGTGTATGTGTGTGTGTTTGTGTAAGAGAGAGAAAGGGGGGTTATGGGGGAAAAAAAACAAGGGACAGAAAGAGGGAGAGAGAGTATGTGCCAGGTGGAATCCAGAGATGAAAGAAAAAATAAGCCGGGCATGGTGGCACACGCTTATAATCCCAGTACTTGGGAGGCTAAGACAGGAAGATTGCAGGTTCACGGTCAGCCTCAGCAACTTAGTGAGGCCCTCTGCAACTTAGTGAGACCCTGCTTCAAAAAATTAAAATAAAATAGGGCTGGGGGTGTAGGTTGGAGGTAGAATGCCCCTGGGTTCAATCCCTGGTACCACAAAAAAAAAAAGGGTTTGGATGAGGGATCAAATGGAGAAGTTAATAATCAAAGTTAGTAAATTGCTTTATTAATTTATTTATCGATTTTGTGGTGCTGGGGATTGGACCCAGATGCATTGGACTTCTGAGCTGCACCCCTGGCCCTATTTAATTTATTTATTTTTTCATTTGTAAACAGGGTCTCAATAAGTTGTAGAGGGCCTCATGAGGTTGCTGAGGCAGGCCACAAACCTGTGATCCTCCTGTCTCAGTCTCTCAAGTACTGGGATTGCAGGTATGTGCCACTGCTCCTGGCAGCATTTATTTCTTAAATTTGACATTTATTTTTATTATTTATTTATTTATTTATTTATTTATTTATTTATTTTGTGGTACTGGGGATTGAACTCAGGGGTGCTCTCACTGAGCTACAAAATTTTGAGACAGGGTCTTGCTAAGTTGCCCAGGCTGGCCTCAAGCTTGTGAGCCTTCTGTCTCAGCCTCCCTAGTCTCTAGGATTACAGGCATGCACCATTGCACCCAGCTCTGAACCTTTTTTTTATTTTTTTAATGACTTTCCTTTGTGGGGAGGAAAAATAAAGACAATTATTTTGTGTAAAGTTGTATCTCAACTAGATTAGGCTTCTTGACTACTGGAACACTTCCAGTGAATGTCTAGGAGCAAGAAAACAGTGTTCCTGATACAAATTTTGATTCCCTGAGGTCCAGGGACAATTGTGTATTAACTTTGATTAAAAGACGGAAATGAGCCCAAGAAACAATTGTGCCATTAGAGCCAAGCAAGTAAGATATTGCCATTGAGTCTGGGACAGACTTTTCAAAGTATGTAGGGAGGAGTTTTCTTCTGAGAGAACAGAGTGGGCAACTAACAGGTCAGCCAGTTACAAGATTTAATTGGTTTCTCACTGAAAGTAAATGGAAGCACATGATGAACTCGCTTTATTGTTGTTTTGTTGTTATTGCTAGTCTGCAGTCAGCCCCATTCTGGTGGATCAACAGGAAGGTGGAGAGCGGCTGGCTTCAGATCACCTTCCTTCCTTCAATGGACTCAGAGCTTGTTTTTGTACCAGACGCTGTGCTGCTAGCAGTTGTGGAACAGCATTTCAGCCTTGGCCCTTAACAAGTTTGCAGACTAGCAGAGGGAGGTGGACATGCAAATATATCATGTCCTTGATGTCCTGTCACTTACCACAAAAGAAGTGTGGGCAGTGAAGGTGTGGTGCCTTGCTTAACCTTGGGAGATGGCCAAGTGGAGGCGTCAGGGAGTCCTGAGAACAGAGGGTTTGGACCTCAGACCCCATGAACCTGACATGTCCTTGAAGACCCCATCAAGACCTAGGAGATGACCAAACACTCTGAATCACCTTGTGACTACTGGACTGATGCCATGCTCACATACCTCCTCCTACCCGCTCCTCATGAAAGTATCCTATAAAAGAGGAGCCATGAACTCCTTAATGTGTCTCTTTCACTTTAGAGATGGCCTACGTTCTCCCTTGAATGTATTTCTTGCTTTTCTAAATAAACTTGTCTGTAGCTCTACTCTTTGTCTTGGAAATTCTTTTACAACTTGTATCCCATGCCATGCAGAAGGGAACAAATAGTTTGGATGGTATATAAGGAAACAAGGAAGGTGGTGGTGACATCTAAGGTGTATTTTTTTTTAAGAGAATGGAAGTTTTTTCAGGCTGGGGGTATTTGGGAGGAAAGGTTAGGAGCATTCAAGGGAACAGGGGCAACCAAAGTGAAAACTCAGACTCCCCAAAGGTCTTCACTAAAGGATTGCCAAATGGAAGGGGGCACTGGCAATTTGTACCACAGGAGGGAAGGAGTGAGTGAGTTGGCCACGCATCTTCAGAAGGCAGGCGGAAGAACCAAAAAATAATGTAAAGAAGGAAAAGATAAAATGATAAGTAGAAAAGTTGAATTAGAAAGGAGCAAAGCCGAATGGAAAAGTTAAGAAAAATCTTATATTAAACACCAAAAAGGAGAACAACAAAGTAGTCACGGTGGGGCTGGTCACCAGCAATCAGACCTTTGCAGTTTAAATCTGGTGATGGTTCAGCCTGCTTCACACAAAAATCCTAAACAGAACTAGGATAAGATGATTCTATCTAGGCTGCCCAAACTTTAGCCATAATTTCCTCTTATCAAGTCCAGCCTGATCCTAATGCCTGGTGGAGCCGAACCGAGAGAGAGAGAAAGAGAGAGAGAGAGAGAGAGAGAGAGCGAGCGAGAGAGAGAGAGAGAGAGAGACAGCGAGAGAGAGAGAAAAAGAGAGAGAGAGAGAGAGAGAGAGAGAGAGAGAGACAGGGAGGGAGAGAGAGAGAACAGAGGGATTGAGTCCCTGGGTGGTTCCAAGGGGTAGCGATCATGCCATCTTCTGTCCTGTGCCTCAAACCTTCCTCACATGCATCCTGAGCTGGTCATGAACTGGTTCCCTCCAAGAGGGTGGGAGGATCCAAAGTCACAGATGGCAGGAAGCTCATGAACTCTGGCTACCTCTGGGAGACCAGTTGTCTATTTTCATCTTCATCATTTTATCAGGCTTATGATAGTAGAATTTGTCCTAAGACATAAAACTATAGAACCCCAGGGTTTCCGTGTGAGAAAAGAGCATAAGTGCCTTCTAATTTAGTGCTATTCAAATTGTTTTGATCAGTTATCTTTGAGCAGGCAGCCTTAATTTATGTATGCCCCCTTCCTTCCTTCCTTGCTTCCTTCTAAGGATTGAACCCAAGGTCTCCCTAGCACTGAGCTACACCATCAGCCCCCATTTATTCTTTTTTTAATGACATATTTATACTTCCATACTAATATATTTATTTTTAAATGTATACAAAAATTGTTTCTAAAAAGCAAAAATAAATGAAAGCTATATTTTCTTTTTGTGCCTTCGTGGATTGTCCTTGTTCCCTTCAGGGGATGTGAATTTTGTTTTGGAGACAATTTATCTAATTGAACCTGATGTGTTAATCTCCTTTGGAACTCTCTCCAGAGAGGAAATATAACCTTTTCTTGATTATCTAGAGGCACACTCACTCCATTTTTGGAACCTTCTGGGAGTTCCCTAGTTACCATGCTCCAGATGGCCAAATTGGGGGCTTTCCATCCAGGGCCACTCCTGGAGTTTGGGTCAGAAATGAACACTTTTCTGGGCATGCTCAGGGGAGGAGCCCTGGCCCACTTGTGGCTTTCCCTGGATCTCAGCACAATCTGAGCACCCAAGCTTCGAAGACTGAAGGAAGGTCGTCTAGCTGCCACAATAAATATTGTTCTTGCCTCTGGTATGCAGAATAGCAAGAGGAGTCACATTTGCTGTTGCCAGATGGCAGACAAACAAAAATGGGAGCAGAGTAGGAGGCACTAGAAGGATGTCTGGGAAAAGAGAGATCAATAAAGTCTCACTAGTGTGCAGTATTTACTATAAACAGCTTAAGGTGGTTTGGGGTAGGGGAAACTGTCAACATGGAGCAGTTCTTTCTCAAGGATTGGGGGAGCAGGTGTTCTAAGAAGGGAGGATCGAGATGGCAGCCATGGTAGGATCAGTGATCAGACTGATGACAGAGATCAAAATTACCAATGAGTGTTAATATGGCCCCACAGCAGGTACTGTGGTATGTGGGGCCTCCTGTCATTCTTTAAACACTTTTCAAGATCCTGTATTGCCTTGATGTACAAGGCTCTGAGACTATGAACTATTCCTAAATTCTTTGTTTTTTTTTTTTCAAAGCACACAAACACTAGTGGTGGAGCTATTTAGGAACTGAAAATTCTTAACTGACAAAGAGAGCAGAAAGTCATGGAACAGAAAGTCATATTATAAAGTCTTCTCTTTCCAGCATTTTGCCAACACATTTGAGGAAGGCTCTCGTTCAACAACTAAGCTGGCGTGGTGTGGAGGACATTTCCAGCAATTAGGAAGGACCTTTCTCCCTATTTCCCACCTCCATTCCACCTGCTTTTGAATGACAGGCTAAGCTAGATCCTGAAGTCAGATTGAGAACTATGGTGACTTTTAATTTGATTTTGTATTGTATTGTTCAATACTGAAATAACAATATTCCTTTTGGGGGCAAGTGCCCCATATCAGAAGCTGCTCTGGGGTTTGAGGGGAAAGGTAGAATAGTCAGGGTCCAGTGAAAGAGAACTGAAATAAGAGGGAAAACAATTTGGATTTTAGTAGGGGGTTTGCAAACTGTAGTCACTGCAATTTTTTTTTGTTGTTGTTTACTTAGAAAGCTTTTCCTAATTCCCCAATTCTAGAAACATGCCTTGCCTTCCTGGACACAGGATTAAGCATGTATTCTATGTGTGGCTACTCATTATATCCCATATGTATCAGCTTTTTCATTGTTATGACCAAAATACCTGACAGGAACAACTTAGAGGAGGAAAAGTTTATTTGACTCACAGTTTCAAAGGTTCTGTCTATGGTTGGCTGGCTCCAAGGCAGAGATTTCATGGCGGCAAAGTGTGGTAGAGGAAAACTGATCAATTCATGGCAGCTGGAAGCAGGGGCGGGGGACAGGAACAGATATAGTCCTAAAGGCCATGCCCCCAGAGACAGACCTCCTCCAGCCATGCCCCACCTCTGAACCTTTCTGCATTGGGAACCATGCTATCAACACATGAGCTTTTGAGGGGACATTCCAAACCTCAACCCATAACACCATCCTCCTGACAATAGTGCTTGAGTCACAGGTAGGGCCTGTGATACACACAGGGTTTGCCAAGGTCTGATGTATAAATGTGAAGTAAGCTTCCACAGTTGCTAAATAGGAGGCTCTTGGATACCATGTTATTACCTGACATGTGGAGACTTGGAACGAAGCCAAGAGACAGGCAGGTAACAGAGATGAAAGTTGGATGCATGTGTAAGGATTTGTGGGGAGAAGGAGCCCTGGTAGTATGTGGTCAACCACAACCCTGTCCTGTCCTTGCACCTCAAGTGGAAGACATTAGTGAGTCCTTTTATCTCTATCATTGAAATAGAACCAGAATCTGATGATGTGATGATACCTCACTAGCTCCACTATGACAACCTTAAGTTGACAATAAAATAGCAGAGTGTCTATCCTGGAAAATTACAGTTGTGTTTTATCCAGCCTCCCTGTTCCTGGCTTTGCCCTGAAACAGTCTATTTTCAATACAAAGGGGTCATTTGATTGTTGTTTGCTTGGACAAAGAGTTTTTTTTTGTGGTACTGGGGATTGAACCCAGGGTCATTCTACCTCTGAGCTACACCCACAGTCCTATTTTTTATTCTTTATTTTGAAACACAGTCTCACTAAATTGTGGAGGGCCTCACTAGATAGCTGAGGCTGGCCTTGAACCCGGATCCTCCTGTCTCAACCTCCCAAGTACTGTGATGACAAGCATGCGCCACCACACCCAGCTTAGACAAAGAGTTTTGAAACATCAACAGCATCCTGTTACTCAGCTGTTCAAACCTCTGACAGATTCTCGTCTTACTCAGAGTAAAAGCCACAGTCTTATGATAGTTTATGACTCCCAGCAACCTGCTGTCCACCTCTTTCTCAGAGCTCATCGACCTCCTGAATGTTCCTTGAACACAACATGGATGTTTCCAGCTCAAGATTTTTGCACTGGTGGTTCTGTACATCTGGACCATAGTGTGGCTTAGCCCCCACTTTCTGAAGAGCTCTCTATTTAAGGTCAGCTACTGGAGAGGACATCCCCGACCCCACCATGGCCTTCACCTCCACTCATCCAGATCTCTATCCTTTGACTTGGCTGTGTTCTTATTTTTGCACACTATATATTTATATATCTTTGTGTTTGTTATTGATAATGTTGATTTCATCACTATAGCCTGCACATTCAGTGGATCATGAAACATAAATGAGTGCCAGGAGTTCAAACCTGTCCTCCCAGGTGTGGTTCCTGGGGCTCTTTCTTTCATTCTGCCAGTTATGCCTGAGGCCTTCCCAGTTACCTGAGGCTACAAATACCTTTTTTCCTTAGGCTATTTTGAGTTGTGTTGGAGTGATACCATTTTTTTTTATTTTAACCTGAAATTTTAGGACAGAACTGTAAATCCCTAAAGATGAAATAAACTAATTTCCACCCCAAGACTTTGAAATTGGTTCAACCTAAATGTGCTAAATATGCCAATAGTTAAACCCAAGAAAAATTTAAGGCTCGTTCATATCTTTTCATAATATTGTTTATTCTTAAATTGTGTGCTCTGAACATTTTTACTATATTCTGAAGCCCGAGTTTGAGTATATGTTAGAGTCAAACTTTTCCTATGGAAATTTATCCCTGAAATCAAACCTATTCAGTGAGAAAATGGATTCAATTTAGAAAACTTCTGCTTATGCCAACTTTCAGATGGGTAATGTATTGGTCAGCTTTCTGTTACCATAACAAATGTCTGAGGTAGTCAATTTATAAAAAGAAAAGGTTTATTTTGGCTGTCAGTTTCAAAGACTCCAGTCCATGATTGTTAGTCCCATTGTCTTTGGCTCTGTGTGGCACACTATGGGAGGAGTGCATCATGGTGCAAACCCCCTTGCCTCATGGCCAGAAAATGAAAGAGACAAAGAAGAAGGGGCCAGGTCTCATTATGCCCTTCAAGGGCACATCCTCAATGACCTAAAGACCTCCCACTAGGACCCACCTCTTCTTAAAGGTTTTGCCACTTCCCAATATGCCACAGGCTGGGGACTGTTATGGTTTGGGTTTGGAATGTCCCCCAAAAGCTCATGTGTTGAAGGAATACAGCAATGTCCAAAAATGGGGCTTTTAGGAAATTACTAGATCATAAGGGTTTTAATCCCATCAGTGGATTAAATCCATTTGGTATAATAATAATTTGAATGGGCTACTAGGTGATAACTGTAGGCGGGGGGGGGTCATGGTTGGAGGAAGTAGGTTACTTGTGGGTGTGCCCTTTGAGACTATATCGTGTGCCTCATCCTTTCCTCTCTTTCCTTTTGCTTCCTGGAGGCCATGAGCTTAGCAGCTTTTCTCCACCATGCCCTTCAGCCATAATGCTCTGCCTCATCTGAAGCCCAAAGCAATGGAGCCAACTGAACATGGACTAAAACCTCTGAAACCATGAGCCAAAAAAAAAACCCTTTTCCTCCAAGTTGCTTATGCCACGTATTTTGGTCATAGTGACAAAAAGCTAACAAAAGGACAAAACCTTTAATCTATGGACCTTTGGGGGACACTTATCCAAACCATTATAGATAACTTGTAAAAGTGTGGTGTTTCATTATGTTAAGTGAGATTAGCCAATCACAAAAAAAGAAGGGACATATGTTTTCATTAATATTCACAACCTAGGGAGTAGTGGGGACACAAAAGGGACTCCAGTGACAACAGAGAACCCTCAGTAGTTCAAGGGAAGGGGTACAAGGGAAGGGGAAGGGCAAGAAAGAAGTGAATCTATGGAATTACTATCATAAACAATGTGTACATATGAGATTATACCAACATCATTCTCAGTTCTACATATGGGGGGGGGATGCAGGGGGGAGGGACACCAAAAGTCGTGTGCAAGTATGTTAATACCAAACTGAAAATTAAAATAAAAAAGAAAAAAAAAGTGTGGTGTTACCATTCCATGTCGTTGTCATCTCAAAACTGAGGGGCTGAAGTGGGATGACCAACAAGGAAACATTAAGAATCAGCTCCTTTGTAGCAATAGTGATGTTCTCCATACAGATCTGAATGGATGATTCCTTGAGGCTTCAGGCAACGGGTTTCCTGTCTCCTCTACACATTAGAGTAACCTGAGCAGCTTTAAAACTCCGTATACCCAGGCTGTACCCTGGACCAATTAAATCAGATCTCTGTAGAGAAACAACATCAATGAAAACAACAGTGGGTAATAACGACTGAGCATGTACCCAGTAACATGCTATGTGCGTTACATGAGTTATATAATGCTAATCATAATTTTATAAGTTGGTGCCATTGCTATCTCATCTAAACTGATGAGGAACTAAATGGAGACACACAGAGTTTAAATATATTGCCCAAGGCCTTGTAGGGAGCTGGTAAATACAACCAGTTCCTAATTTAGGCACTTTGACTCCAGAGCATAGGCTCTTTCATAATTAGGCTTAATTTTTTATATAAAAATGAAATATACATAGTTTTTAGAGTCAAATAGTTCTCCAAAGCTCATTACCAAAAATATCAGTGTATCAGTTGCCTTTCCACCCCTCTAATCTGTCTGATTTCCTCATTCTCAAGGGTAGCACTACCAACTATTTTAGCTATTTCATTTTATGCTGATGTCTATGTTTCTCACTATTATTGTCTATAAGGAAACTTTGCCTTTGCAGTTTTTTACCTCCCCACATAGAAAATGAGGACTTGGATTTCATGGCCCATCACTTCTCCCTTTTCCCAACATACTCTTTGGCTTCATAAGATAAAATTACATGATTTGAACTATGTAAATACAGTTGTTCCTCAGTATCTTTGGAGAATTGGTTCCAGGACCTGCACAGATACCAAAATCCAAGGATACTCAAGTCTCTTATAGAAAATGGCTTAGTATTTGTGTGTAAACTATGCATATCCTCCTGTATACTTTAAATCATCTCTAGATTACTTATAATGCCTAATACAATGCAGATGCCATGCAAATAGTTATACTGTACTGTTTGGGGAATAATGATAAGACATGTAAACATTCAGTAGAGATGAAAAAAAAATTTAATATTTTTGATCTGCAGAGGAACACATGGAGGGCCGACTAAGCTGCTAATGGCTGATCTATGTGGTATGCTCACTACTTGATTGATAATTCTTTCCTTTCTTAACTCTATTCTTGTTTTTACATTGCAATATTTATGTCTCTGAGTAATAATGATAGTTGTTTTCTTTTTCTTTTTTGGTGGAGGATGGAAGATAATTCTTATGTCCTTGTATATTCTCTTTTCACTTCAAGTTGTTCTTTCTGGAATCTTCCTTGCATACCTGAGCCTTGTCTCAGATGTCCTTTGTCCTCAACTGTTTGCTCCTTGGTACTAGACTGTAAACCATGTGTGTGGAATGGGTTTCTCTACGGGCTTTACTGAGTATCTCCACAGGAAACTCCAGTGCTAGTATCTTTGGGTCTCTTTTCTCAGGCTGACTCTATTTCAAAGAAGCATCTTCCATCTCTGGAGGGTCTTACTCTGGACTTCAGTATTTCAGAGTAGAGCAGAGGATGAAGCTTGAGGATATTTCAGTGAATCTTTCTGTTTTCAACCAAGTAGTGTTTCCAGGTCTATAGATCATCTGTTTTGTTTTTCCTAGAGAATAAGCTGCCAATCTTCTGTAAGGGACAAGGCAGGGACACTTATCTATCAGGTCACAGCTGGGGAGGGGATCTGTACACGTAAATACTTTGTAAATAGACTCTTAACCAGTTGTCTCCTTCTAAGCCCCTAGTTTACCTTCACTTCCTAAGGCACCCATGCTATACATCCTTGAGCCTTGCTGTATTAGTCAGGGTTCACCAGAGTAACAAAACTCACAGGACATATATATCATAGAAGGGTATTTATCAAATCAGCTAAGAGTCTGAAGCAGTGTAGTCCTAAGTGGCCGTCTGCATGTGGAGAGCTGGAGGAACCAGCAGCTGGTCAAGCAGTCCAAGAGCTGGAGTCTCAGAATCAGAGTGACTGCTAATGCAGTCTCAGTCCAAGATGGAAAAGGCCAGAAAACTCTCCAGGGAAACGATGGGGAAAGTCCAGTTCAAAGAGCTGAAGACTGATATCTCAAAGGAGAGCAGACGCGCTTTACTCAGGAAAAACCACGCATCCCTTAACACAGCTTTCTCCTTTTAATCCAGGTCCTGCACCTACCAGAACAGTGCTGCCCACATTCAGGGCAGGACTTACCCTTTAATCTGCTGTTACATAAGCCAATCATCTCATCAACACACCCAACATCACATAATTTTAGGTGTTTCATAATCCAGTCAAGTTGACAATCCAGACTAACCATCACACTTTCCAAGTTTCTGAATGCAAACTGAGTGCTTCCTCAGCTTCCTGCTGACTTTCAATGCATCTGTCTAGATGCAGTCAAAGTCAGCTGTCACTTACCACTTGTCCTTCTGCTTTTAACACACATATACACGTATTTGTTTTATTGCCTTTTAGCCCAATCTCTTTGTCCCAGTCAGTCTATGCCCTTTCTGAAAACTTCTACCCTCATTTTATTGGGGAAGAGCTAAATGAGTACCTTTCATCCATCATCCTTAATGAAGGAGTCAGAGCTCTCCATCATTACCTCCATTAAAATGACGGGACTCTCCTGCCTTCTGCCACTGAATATGTATATAACCCCTTCTACCATCTGGGTTGCATTTGCTTTTCGTGACCTTGTTGGACATTAGGTCATTATGCCCACAGCTCTGGTGAAAAATGACATGAAAATAAAAGGTACTTAGCCAGCCACGACCACATCACAGGTCTCCCAACTTCTAACCCATTGCCATTTCTACCCGTTTATATTGCTCCCTGACTACACTGAGGTGCACCCAGGCCCACCAGAAATGATGGGAAACTGTGATTCCATTTATTGCCTTGATTCAAATTTTAGGTTCACTGCCTGAGTTTACAAAGAAGAGGCATAGGAGAGGAAAGTGTCAAACTCTTTTATTCCATCTTTGACTTCCTGTGTCTACTCCAACTATTAAGGCTGCTTACCGTTAGGATCAGATAAATGCAGAAATATCCACATTTGTAGAACCTAAAAAAAGGGTGATAAAAAGTGGGGGATTCCCAGGCACTGCAAGAATGAGGAAAAGAGTGCACTTTGTACTCAGCCTGGGGAAAATGCTGTATCTAATTGGTTGTCTGGATGGCATTTTGAAGCCAAATGAATTGAAGTTCTTTAAACAGTGATTGAGGCCACTGACTTAGCTAACCGTGGAAACACAGGCACTCGCCACTGGCCCAGAAAGCTTCGTAATACAGGGCTTAAGGACATACATTGTGAAGGTGACTTGATCTTTGAAAATGGAAAGACCTGGGAAACTGACTAATATGCATATATGTGGTCGCCTTGTTTTGTGGCTTAGGAATATCAGGAAGCTCCAGCTTTCTGGGATAAATAATAAATAGACACTACATGAGGAAAAGAAATTCAAATATTACAGTGAATGGATTAGGCTTGATAAGATAAATGCAGAAAACTACCTATTTTCTCTCTGTCCAGTGCATTATAATTCACTTTGTAATTCTGTAGCCTGGGTCAAATCCCCAGTGTTGGATGAAAAGTCAGGCCAGCCCAAGGACTTTGTTACTGTGAGCCATTAAAAAGTCTTCCTGGTTCTTCTAAAATGAGTCTTGCTGCAGAACTTAAGTATTCTCTGACATTGAAGGTTCACAGATTTGAGGACAGCCTCAGTAATGTAGTGAGACTCAGGCATAGCTTTGAGGTAGAATGCCCCTGGGTTCTATCACTAGTACAAAAAAAGAAAGAAAGAAAGAAAAGAAAGAAAGAAAGAAAGAAAGAAAGAAAGAAAGAAAGAAAGAAAGAAAGAAAAGAAGGAAGGAAGGAAGGAAGGAAGGAAGGAAGGAAGGAAGGAAGGAAGGAAGGGAGTATTCTAAGAATTGAAATGGTCCTAATAATTAAAATGGTAAATCTGATGTAGGCATCCAAAGTGAAAACTTCATCCAAAGATAAAGATTTTCTCCCCTTCTGATCTGTGCCTGCCTTGGGCTCAAGATCTGACACTGAGCCAGGTGTGGTGGCACATACTTATAAATCCCAGTACTTGGGAAACTGAGACAGGAGAATCTCATGTTTGAGGGCAGCATCACCAAATAGTAGACTCTCATTAACCTAGCGAGATCCTGTTTCAAAATAAAAATTAAAAAATAGGGCAGGGAATGTAGCGCAGAGGTAGAATGCCCCTGGGTTCAATCCCCAGTACCACACACAAAAAAATCTGACATTGAGAATTTCCTTGGGCCTTATAACATTGATTCTGGCTTCACTAGGGCTAAAGCTGAGGGAAGGGTAGAATGGAAAAAGATCAAAAGGTCTTTTCAATGGACACAGATGTAGACATTGGATCAGAAATGTGACAGCCTGTTTAGCATCTCTCCCTTTGGGATACTTTCTGATTTACCCTCTGGTGACAGCAGTGCTGCTCCTTTGGACAGCTCCTGATGATGATTCCTGCCTCTGTTTTGGGCCTCTGGGTGTTGGTCCTTTTGTTGGATCCCAACCCAGGAAGACATCTGCACGGCCAGGTCTTCCATGGCCCACCATGTGGCCCATGAGCAGCTGGTCCCCACTCGCTGCTGTCCCACTTCTCTCTCTCTGGATTCTTCTTGCTTGGGCTGGTGGTCTCAGCCTCTGTCATTAATTGTTGCCAGAGAGGAATGAGAGCCAGGGTCTTTGTCCTGCATAGTCCAGGGGAAAGCAAGTCAAGTTTGAGAAAGAAAGAAAGAAATGAAGTATTCTAAGAATTGAAATGGTCCTAATAATTAAAATGGTAAATCTGATGTAGGCATACAAAGTGAAAACTTCATCCAAAGGTAAACTTTGTCATCATGCTCTACTCATCATCATGCAGCAACTTACGTGACCTGATGGGAGGGGAAAGGTTCTCTCCTCCTTCATGGGGTGGGAGAAGACTGGTTCTGATAGCTCTCCACCCCCTCCCCTCCCCTCCCTGGCCTCTTCTGCATCCACTGCTGTCTATGAAGCTGGGTGATGGCATTTGACTTTCTTAGACCCTTTTGATGTTTTTGAGTCTTGTGTTGACCTGGCACAGAGTAATTGGTTCTGGTCCATTGGGATCTGTAGTTGGCCAAAACACATCCCCCAAAGATAACAGGTCCCATTCCCCACAACCTGTGAATATTATTTTATATGGCAAAAGATGTGGTTAAATGAAGGCTCTTGAGATATTTTTTATTGGATTATGGGGGTGAGCTTTTAACACAATCATAAGTATCCTTATAAGAGGAAGGTGGAGGGAGAGTGGATATGCAGAAGATGAGGAGGCAGGGTGACCCTGGAGGTAGAGGTGAGTGTATAACCATGGGCCAAAGACAACTGGCAGCCTGCAGAGGCTGAAGGAATAGACTGGACTTTGCCCTGAGCCGCTGAGGACAGTCAAGCAGTCTTGACTGCAATCCAGTTTTTTGTTTGTTTGTTTTGGTATTGGGGATGGAACCCAGGGGCATTTTACCTCCAAGCTACATCTCTAGCCCTTTTAATTTTTTATTTTGAAACAGGGTCTAAGTTGCTGAGGCTAGCCTTGAATCCTCCTGTCTCATCCTCCTAAGTACCGAGATTATAGGTGTGCACCACCATACCCTGCTGCAACCCAATATTTTTACATGGGACTCCTGGACTCCAGAACTGTGAGAGAATAAATTTTAATTGTCTTAATCCATCCAGTATGGGGCGATTGTTAGAGCAGCTTTAGGAAATTAATACAAGAGCCTTAGCCAAAAAGTAAAGCAAAAAGAATCCCATTTTACTTGGATGTTTAGGTTGTGTTGTTGTAATGTCTTCTGTATATTAACTGTGATTTCAGTTTTGAACTGTCTTCCAAGAGAGGAACCCTGTTTTTTATGTGGTCTAGCCTGCCAGAGTTGGTTTCTATTGAGGTCTTTTAAAATATTTTTATATATTCATTTATTGGTGCATTGTAATTATACAATTGATAAGTGTCACGGTAGCAGAATCATACATGCATACATTGCTCATTTATCCCTACCTCAAATCCCACCCTATTCCCTCCCCCTTCCCTCCATTTCATACTCTGAATAATGATTGAGTCTTATAAGTTTGTATATATACATCAAGTGCTTTAGTGTGTTTCCCTCCACCCCCCACTCAACTCCCTCAGGTCGTCTTCTTTGTTCATCTAAAGTTTTCTTCTTCTTTATCTGGAGTCCCTTCTAAGTCTCATTCTATCTAGCTTCCACATATTAGGGAGAACATTGGACTTTTCATTCTTTGTGACTGACTAATCTCACTTAGCATAACGTTCTCTAGTTCTCTCCATTTCCCTGCAAATGATGTAATTTTGTTCTTTTTTATGGCTGCGTAAAATTCCATTGTGAACATAGCCCATAGTCTTGTAATCCATTCATCTGTTGATGGTCACCTTGGCTGGTTCCAAAGTTTGGCAATTGTGAATTGTGCAGCTATAAACATAGATACACATGCATTAGTCTGGTAGTTTAGTTTCAGATCTTTTGGGTAGATGACTAGAAGTGGTATTGCTGGGTCAGATGGTAGGTTCATTCTCCTTCTGAGGATCCTCCACACTGTTTTCCAAAGTGGTTGCACTAATTTGCAATCCCACCAACAGTGTATTACTGTTTTTCTCCACATCCTTTCCAGGATTTGATGTTATTTGTGTTTTTAATGATTGCCATTCTAATTGGAGTTAGGTGAAATCTCAGGGTAGTTTTGATTTTTATCTCTCTGACTGCTAATGATGTTGAACTTTTTTTATACATGTATTGGCCATTTGTATTTCTTCTTCTGTGAAGTGTCTATTTAGTTCACTTGCCCATTTTTTGATTGGGTTATTTGTTTTTTTAGTGGTGATTTTTTTAAAGTTCTCTGTATATTCTAGATATGAGTCCTCTATCAGAAGAGTAGCTGGAAAAAATCTTCTCCCATTCTGTCGACTCTCTGTTGAGGATCTTGATTGTTTCCTTTGCTGCACAAAAGCTCTTCAGTTTAATGAAATCCCATGTATTGATCCTCATTTTAATTTCCTGTGCCTTTGGGGTCTTGTTGAAGAAGTCTTTACCTGTGCCTATGTGTTGAAGTGTTGGACCTATGCCCTCTTCGAATAGCTGCAAGGTCTCTGGTCTGATTTCTAGGTCTTTGATCCATCATGAGTGGACTCTTGTAAAAGGTGAGAAAGTGAGGTTTATTTCTATTTTTCTGCATATGGTTAGCCAGTTTTGCCAGCACCATTTGTTGAAGAGGCTTTTTCCAGTGGATGTTTTTAACCCCTTTGTGAAAAATCAATTGGCTGTAGGTATGTGGATTTGTTTTGGAGTCTTCTATTCTGCTCCATAGGTCTATGTGTCTGCTTTTGTGCCAATACCATGCTGTTTTTATTACTATGGCTTTGTAGTATAGTTTGAAGTCAGGTATTGTGATGCCTCCTGCATGGTTCTTGTTGCTGAGAACTACTTTGGCTATTCTGGTTTTTTTGTTGTTCCAAATGAATTTAAGGACATATTTTTCTATGTCAGTGAAGAATGACTTTGGTAATTTAATGGGTATTGCATTGAATCTGTAGAGCACTTTTGGAAGAATGACAATTTTGATGATATTTATTCTGCCTACCCAAGAGCATGGGAGATCTTTCCATCTTCTAAGATCTTCTTCAATTTCTTTTTTCAGTGTTTTATAATTTTCCTTGTAGAGGTCTTTTACCTCCTTGGTTAGGTTTATTCCCAAGTATTTTATTGTTTTGGGGGATATCATGAGTGGAAATGTCTTCTGGATTTCTTTTTCAGATTTATGGTTGGCATACAGAAAAGCTTCTAATTTTTTAAGATTGATTTTGTGTCTAGACACTTTGCTGAATTTATTGATCAGTTCTATAAGCTTTTTGGTTGAGTTTGTTGGATCTTCTAAGTATAATATCATGTCATCTGCAAATAGAGATAGTTTCAGCTCCTCTTTTCCTATTTGTACTCCTTTTATTTCTTTCTCTTGCCTTATTGCTCTGGCTAGAGTCTCAAGTACTATATTGAAAAGGGGTGGTAACAGTGGACATCCTTGTCTTGTTCCTGTTTTTAAGGGGAACTCTCGAAGTTTTTCCCCATTCAGTATGATGTTGGCTGTGGGCCTATTATATATTGCCTTTATGATGTTGAGGTATGTTCCTTCTATTCTGATTCTCTGCAGTGTTTTTAGCATGAATGGATACTGGATTTTGTCAAATGCTTTTTCAGCATCTATTGAAATGATCATGTGATTTTTGTCTTTAGTTCTGTTTATGTGGTGAATTACATGGATTGTTTTACGTATGTTGAACCAGCCTTGCATCCCTGGGATAATCCCGACTTGATCATGGTGTATAATTTTCTTGATGTGGTTTTGAATGTGTGTTGATAGTATTTTGTTTAGAAGTTTTGCATCTAAGTTCATCAATGATATGGCCCTGTAGTTTTCTTTCCTTGAACTATCTCTATTTGGTTTTGGTACTAATGTGATATTGTCTTTGTAGAATGTATTTGGGAGAGTCCAGTTCATTTCTATTTCATGGAATAAATTGAGGAATATTGGGACTAGCTCTTCTATAAAGGTTTTAATAGAATTCACCTGGGAAACCATCTGGACCTGGGCTTTTCTTTGATGGTAAGCTCTTTATTGCTGCTTCAATCTCTTTGATTGTTATTGGTTGGTTTAATTTGTCTATATCTTCTTGATTCAATTTGGAGGGTTGTATGTGTCTAGAAATTTGTCAATTTCTTCTAGGTTTTCTGTTTTGTTTGAGTATATCTTTTCAAAGTAGTTTCTGATAATCCTCTGGATTTCCGCACTGTTGGTGGGGATATCACCTTTTTCATCTCTTATTTTGGTAATTTGGGTTGATTCTTTCTTTCTTTTGGTTAGGTTGGCTAATGGTTTATCTATCTTGTGTATTTTTTCGAGAAACCATCTTTTGGTTTTGTTGATTTTTTTGTATTGTTTTTTTATTCTCCACTTCATTGATTTCTGCTCTAATTTTAATAATTTCCTGTCTTCTACTGGCTTTGGGGTTAGACTGTTCCTGCTTTTCAAGGCCTTGAGGTGTGTCATTAGGTTGTTTATTTGGTGCTTTTCAGTTCTAGTTATGTGAGCACTCAGTGCTATGAATTTTCCTCTTAATATGCTTTCAAAGTGTCCCAGAGATTTTGATATGTTGTTTCGCTATTTTCATTTGTTTCTAGGAATTTCTTAATTTCTTCCCTTATTTCCTCTATGACCCATTCTTCATTCAGCAGTGTGGTGTTCAGTCTCCACGTGTTTATGAGATTTTTCTGTGTCTTCTAACAGTTGATTTCTAGTTTTATTCCATTATGGTCTGAAAATATGCAGGGGATTATGTCGCATTTCTTGAATTTGCTAGTACTTGCTTTGTGGCCTAGGATATGGTCCATTTTAGAGAAGGTTCCATGAGTGGCAGAAAAAAAATGTGAATTTGGCTGTATCTGGGTGGAATATTCTGTATGTGTCTAGTAGATCTATTTGACCAATGGTGTTCCTTAGGTCTGAGGCATCTTTACTGACCTTTATTCTTGAAGATCGATCGAGTGGTGTGAGAGGAGGGTTGAAGTCTCCCAATATTATTGTATTAGGATCTATGTGTGACTTAAAGTCATGAAGAATTTGTTTTATGAAAGTGGTCGCACCTATATTAGGGGCATAAATGTTGACTATCGTTATATCCTCTTGCTGGATTGCTCCTTTTACCAGTAAAAAGTGATCTTCTTTATCTCATGATACTTTTAGGCTTGAAGTCTAATTTGTCTGATATCATAGTTGCTACTCCTGCTTGTCTTCATGTTCCACTAGCATGGATTACCTTGCTCCAGCCTTTTACTTTTAGTTTGTGAGTGTCTTTACTTGTAATGTGTGTTTCTTGTAAGCAGCATATAGATGGATTATGATTTTTGATTCATTTTGCTACCTTATGTCTTTTGATTGGGGAACTGAGTCCATATAGTCAACATGGTTATTGAGAGATGATTCTTAATTCCTAACATTTTGAGTTTTGACTTCTGTTTGAGGTAGTGTTTTTTTTTTCCTTTTCTTAGTTGGCCATTTGATGGAAGTTATTGTTTCTTTGGTTCTGGCGTTTCTTTCTTTCTTTTTTTTTTTTTTGCAGTATCGGGGATGGAACCCAGTGGCGTTCTACCTCTGAGCTACACCCCCATCCCTATTTTTTTGAATCCGGGTCTCATGAAGTTGCGGAGGGCCTCACTAAGTAGCTGAGCCTGGCCGTGAACCCGGATCCTCCGGTCTCTGCCTCCCAAATACTGGGATTACAAGCATACACCACCACGCCTGGACTTGGCATTTATTTCTTATCTCTTCCTTATAGTTAATCTCTTTGAGTATTTTCTCTAATGCTGGTTGGGCAGACATAAATTCTTTCAGCTTCTGTTTGTTGTGGAAGGTTTTTATTTCCCCATCAAATTTTATAAATATCTTTGCTGGGTAGATAAATCTTGGTTGGAAGTTGTTTTCTTTCAGAGTTTGGAATATGTTGCCATAGGCCCTCCTGGTTTTCATGACGTGATTTGGAAGGTCGGGAGTGATTCTTATTGGTTTTCCTCTGTATGTTACTTGGTTTTTTTCTCTGGTTGCCTTTAAGATTCTCTCATTGGCCTCTACGTTAGTCAATTTGACTATTATGTGACATGGTGAACCTCTTCTCTGATCTTGTCTATTAGGGATTCTATTTCTTGTACCTGGGTGTCAACCTCCCTTTCTATATTTGGGAAATTTTCCAATATTACTTCTCTAAAAAGATCATTTATTCCTTTGGTTTCAGCTTCTAGTCCCTCTTTTATGCCTATTATTCTTAGGTTTGCTCTTTTCAAATTGGCTGAGATCTCTTCGATGTCCGATTCATGCTGTCGAATTGTTTTTTCTATATTATATACGATGCTTTCACTTTTGGAGTGGTCGTCTTCTAATAGTGAGATTCTGTTTTCCATGTGGTCTAGTCAACTGTTAATAGTTTGTATTCATGCCTTCATTTCAGTTATTGCATCCTTCACTTCCTTCAGCGCCTCTATTTGATTCCTATTTTGGGTGTCAGATTCTTTGCTTATTTGATCCTTCATTACTTTCAGGCTATCTCTGAATTCTTTTCAGAAATCCTGTATCATTTCTAGTACTAAAGTTCTGAATTGTCCTTCTGGCAATCACTGCATTTCTGTGGTGATGGGTTCTATTATTGTGGAGTTGTGGGAGCTCATTGTTTCTTTGTTGTTCCTCCTTCCCATTATTTCAGGTTTCTTAAGTTTATATCTTTGTTGCTTTTGGTATCTCTCTCTCTGTAGGTTTCCTATGTCTAATCACTCTCCCTGTATAGTAACCTGTTCTGGAGGTAGATATTTATTACTAGGTGTGCCTTAAAGCTAGCCAGCCTCTACTGTATGGTTATTCTTAGCTCTCTTGTTGTGTGTTTATCACCCTTTAATACATTCTTCATATCTGTGTCCCATATCACTCCACTGTTGTTTTGCCAGTAGATTGTTGGTACTAGGTTGCAATTACTCTAGCGTTCCTTTTGTCTGCTGCAGTGGTGTTATTGATGAGATCCAGGTGTTGAGGTCTGTGGACCTGTCTGTCACCTCTGTAATACGGGGTAGACTCAGAGATGTGGGTAGGTCTGTACCCTGTGCGTTTTTAAACTTCAACGTGCGGGCTGCTGATTGGTTCCATTTGTCAGTGTTAGTTTGTTTGTCTTTGGTGTCTGACAGACTTTTCTGGTGGTTCATCTATTTGGCCTGCCCACAGGTGAAGAACATTGACACTCTTTGCTTTCTGAGTCCCTCTGTCTCTGCCTGTTTAGGCAGAGACTCTCTTGGGCTGGCCTGGGCGCAGGTGTGGGAAGCCTCACCCTCTTCACTGCCTGTGTCCCTCTTTCTCTCTGCCTGGGCACAGGTAGGAAACACTGGCACTCTCTGTATATTAGGTTGAGTCCCTCTCATGCTGGCCTGGGTGCAGGTGAGGGAAGGCTCACCGTCTTCGCTGCCTGTGTCCCTCTTTTCTCTCTGCCTAGGCTCAGGTGGGGAACTCTGGTGTTCCCCACTTCCCAAGTCCCTCTTGGTCTGTCTGTTTAGGCGGAGACACTCTGTGACTGGCCTGGGCACTGAGAGGGAGGGGGAAGGCAGCGGCTCTCTGCTGCCAGCGTCCCTCTTTCCCTCCGCCTGGGTGCAGGCCAGTAATGCCGGCACTCTCCTCCCATTTAGGGCAAGTCCCTCCTGGGCTATCTGGGTTGCAGGTGGGGAACACTGGTGCTTTCAGCTTCCCACCTGTGCTTGCTGCCAGGTCCCTCCAGGGCTGTTCTAGGCACAGGCAGGGATACACACTCTACTTCCTGCGCGACCCTCTTTTCTCTCTGCCTAGGCTCAGGCAGGGAACTCTGGTGTTCCCCACTTCCCAAGTCCCTCAGGGTCTGTCTGTTTAGGCAGAGACACTCTGCGGCTGGCCTGGGCTCTGAGGGGGAGGGGGAAGGCCGTGGCTCTCTGCAGCTGGCGTCCCTCTTTCCCTCCACCTGGGTGCAGGCCAGTAACGCTGGCACTCTCCTCCTGTTTAGGGCAAGACCCTCTTGGGCTGTTTGGGTTGCAGGCGGGGAATGCTGGCGCTTTCAGCGTCCCACCTCTGCTTGCCACCAAGTCCCTCCGAGGCTGTTCTAGGCGCCAGCAGGGACTCCATGCTCCCCAGAGAAGGCTGTGTTGGTCTGCAACTTTCAGACTTGCTCTATTCCTCAGATTTTCGTGTGTGGCTACAGCCACAGACTGCTTGTATCCCCACCCTCTCTTTTTTTCGGGGGGGCAGGGCTCTTTTCAGTTATCCTGTGAAGCTGCAGCACTCACCTCTCCTTCCGAGTGTGCGGAGGACCAGTGGATTGTGATGGAAGTGGATGTAGTCGTCCTTCTCTGTCTTTTTGTCCTGGGGCTGTGGGATTTTGTGGTTGATGATCCCGATGTCTGTGAGAAAGGCCTCAGGTTGCTGGTTATAAGATTTTTCGGATTTTCTGAAGGTTCCTGCTGGTCCGGCGACCCGGTCTGGGATGGGGTTATTGTTCCTCTATTGCGGTCTTTAATTCATTTATTGCTTCCTTTATTTTGCTCAAAGCCTCTTTTTGGTTCTTTCTTAGGGTCTCAATTTCCTCCTTCATTTTCTGCACACTTACTTTGAGGCCTTTCATCATATTGAAGATCAAAATTTAGAATTCTCTTTGCATTACCTGCAGATCAGTATTGGTATCTTCCTTGTTAAGTTGTGGGAGTTTGTTTCCTCGCTGTTCTTCATTCTCATATTTTCAGTGTTCTCCGTTTTGTGTTTCTATTGTCTCGGCATCTTCTTCCTCTTTGTGTGTGAGTCCTGTGTCTATTTGTTATCCCTTTATAATAAGGTCTATGCTAGGGGTATATATTTGCCTCTACCAATTTGACTCATATAATCGAACTTTTGAGTTTTCCCCCAGAACCTTTTTAACTAGATCTAGTTCTTAGTGCAAGGAAACAGGAGTCTCTGATTGGCTGCAGGCCACGGTGCTCTCCAGGCCCAAACTCCACAGGGCCAGAGACTATGATGTTCTGTTCAGAGCCTGCAGCCTGCTGATTGGGATTTAATGCCCCACAGACACCTCTGCTGCTCTGCTGATTGTGAGTTCGTGATACTGCAGAGCACTGACCTCCGGCCTTTGTGGCCAGTAGGCTTAAGCTCAGCAAGGCCAGCAATTGCTATGTTCCAAGCTTGTGGCCCAGCTCGCTGAGCTTTGATGGCCCTTGGGACACTGTACCTGATCTGCTTGTTATGATCATGTGAAGTACTGTCAGTTATTAGCATGCATACATGCCAGGCACAAACTCTGCTGGTGCAGAGAGTGTTGAGTTCCCAGCCTGCAGTTGTGATCTAGTGAAACCCTGCCAGGCCCCTCCCTCCCAGCCTCCAGGAGCAGCCTGGCCAAGATGGTGCCAATGTTACTGCCACCACCACCACAGCTCTGCCCAAGGCCCAAGTTCTGGCAGGGAGAGGTTGTACAGTTCTAAGCCTGGGGCTTGGGTGGCTCAATTTTTTTAGCCCCAGGTATACCACTGCTGCTCTGAGTGGCTATGATTATGTGAGCCCTTGTTGGCCTCTGGTGTTGGTGCTTGTAGGCCCAAACATGGCCAGGCGCAAATCTATTGCTTTCTGAGCCTGCAACTAGGTAGCTGAGTTATTTCCCCCCACAGACACCACGGCTGGGTGTCCTGTGATGATCCAAGGAGATCCTACAAGGGCTTGGCAAACTTCAGACTATAGGTCCCTCTTGCCCGAATGTCTCTAGGGGCTGTTTGCTAATTCATGTTTCTGCTGTGTCTGATAGTAGCCCCCACCACCAATTCTACAGGAGTGATTTGCAAAGTCTCAGATCCCGTGAGTCTATTCCTTGCAACACAAGTCCCTGTGGCTGCGCAGGGTGGTCTCCCATTGGGATCGCTTGTTAACTTACAGTCTTGATGAGCACTGCTCTGTGTTCCTGCAGGAAGAGATGGGTTCAGCTGCAGCCACAGGGTCTGGCTGGGTCTTTGTGGAGTGGAGCATAGAGAGAAATGCCGATTGCTTTGATGATAGTCTGTAGTCTCTGGCTTCACAATAATCTATTGCTTCTTTGCTGGAGGTCTCTGGGAACTGCGATGCTGGCAACTGCCAGCTGGTGTAGCCTGGCCAAGATGGTGCTGCTGCTGCTGCTCTCCTTTCGCCAGGTAAGATGTGTGGAGCTCTTTACAGTCCTCTGCTCTCTCTCTTCTGGCTCTAATTCTGCCGTGCTTCAACTTTCGTGGTTTTGTTGAAATTTTTACTGCTTTTCTCCCCTTGTCAAGAAGTAGTCTTCCTGATGGTTGAATTCTGAGTCTCACAGCAACTGAGACACACTGTCTCCATGTTGCCATCTTTTATCTCAAGAATCCCATTTTAAATACTCTGTTTAAAGCTAGGCATTATGGTACACACCTGTAATCCCTGTACTGGGAGGCTGAGAAAGGAGGCTCAAAGGTTCGAGGTCAGCCTCAGCAACTTAAATATTGTGTTCAAAGAAATAATTTCTTAAATCACCTCAATGCCCCCGTAAAGTGCTAGTTATTTCTTTTGCAGGTTATTGTTGATATGCTTAGCTTTTTATGCATGTTAATCAGCTTGAGGGTCATGGTTTGATTGGTGGGATGTCCACATTTTTTACTTCTAACAGTAGGGCCTTATTGTAGGGGCTTAGTAACTACTTGGCCTCTGTAATTCTTTCTTTGACATTGTCTCTGTAGTCAGAGCTTTCTTAATGATTCCATTCTCATGTGGCATTCGTGACCAGATATGCTTGAAAATAACTGTCTAGACTTGTCTGTTTCTTTCCTTGGAACATTTAAAGTTACTCCCCTCCTGCACTGGTCAGGAGCTTTTAGAGAAAACTTGGAACAACCTGCCCCACATACTCCCTCCAGAAACAGGAGGATTCCCTGTTAAAGATAAGAGATAAGAGGCATGTTTGGTACTCTTGATGTTGAGCAGGCTCTGAGTTCTGGTGTCCTAGCTGTTGACTCATAGAAACTTAGACTTGCATTAAGTGCTGTTATTTAGCCCCTAGAGCTTGCAATGAAGCCTCCAGGATCTACTGAGTTCGCTGGATGAATGCCACGCTTGATGCCTGTGCCACTCTGTCATGCACTTCCCTCCCTGTGATCATTTTCTCATCTCCAAAAAGGAAAGAAAGGTGGGGGTGGGAACATTATCTGTTCCTTCAGCAAACAGATGTTAGTCAGTCACCACATGCCAGACCTCCTGCTAGGTGCTAGAATTATGAAGATCAAGCAAATAGTCCCTGACTGATGGAATGCCATCTGCTAAGCAACATGCTTCCCTCAGATCCCCCCTTTCAAGTTAAGATTTGCATAGAAGTCCACTGTCTATAACTGACAGAAGCAGAGAGCTCCAGCTTCAGCACCTGGAGAGGTGGGTGGAGCCTAGAAAACTGGATGCCCCTCAAACTTGGTATCTCCCACCACACAGAGAGTCCCCAGGCTCTCAAGAACCCTAAGACTCAATAATGTCTCATCTTGAAAAATGCTATTTTACAGCCCAGCCTAGCTTGGGAGCTGTGAAACCCGGCTCTGGAACAGTCTACTTTCTGATTCTTATTTTCTGATGCTGACACTGTTGCTTTCAAGCTTTGGACTCTTGCTTAAATAATTTAATCCCTCCATATCTCAATATCTGCATCAATAAAACAAGGATAATATCTAATTCTAATACTACCTAACTACTTGGTTGTAAAAAAAGATGAAATGAGTTAATTTGTGTAAAATACAATAGTGCCTGACACAGAGTAAGCACCCAAGAAACATCAGGCGATGCAATGTATGTGTTTGTGAATCACCTTTCAACTCCACAATCCAACAGAGCTGTCTTTATCCTTCAATCAGGGTGGAAGAAAGCAATGGAAAAAAATTGAAAGTTTAGGAGAATTCTGCTTGACTTCAAAGTGCTTTGCTGAAGGATCATGTGATGCTTACTTTCTAATGGTCAGGACTGTACTTCACCAAACTCTGGAACCTGATTGAAGCATGACCCAGTTGAGAGGAACAGAAGGGAGGTTTCATCTCTCTCTATCAGGGAACTGATATCTCTTTGAAAGTTAGTGACCAGGGAGCAAAGGGAAATTAGAAGAGTAACAGGAGGTTATGACTTTGCCACTGGAAAAGAGGTTTTTCTATTCACTGAGCCCTTAACCAAGATCGAATAATAATATGAATGACATGTGGAGAGTGGCCCGAAGCAAACAGGAGAGAAACTTGAGCTTTGGAGACGATGTAGGAGTTGGAGCAGAGGATGGACAGAAGCAGGAAGGGAGGCAGGCTTGGAAGGTGAAGGAGGTGAGAAGCTTTTGTGTTTTGACTGTCAAGGACAGCTCATCTTCCAGTACAGAGTTGTTTCGGGGTGGGGGTGGGGTGGGGCCTTGCCTCCTGTACCCTGAACAGTGGCACACAGATGGGGCCTGGAGAGCCTGCAGATGACTCGGGAAGATGCAGCTGGTGGCCGATGAAGCTCAGAAGGCGGAGGCCATCTGTGCCCTTGGCCCACGCTATGCACCTGGCCTGTTCATGATAACATCTGCAAAGCCCTAGCAGCTGCAGATCAGGTTTCTAAGGAAGGCTGACATCAGAATCAAGGAAAGAATGCTTCCTTTCAGGTGAACATTCTAACCAAGTATGCAGCCCGTGGCAGCCTTCCCTGAGCAGTGGGAGCCAAGAGGATAGTGCGATTGGGCTGAGTGTCCCCGGTTCTTGTCTGGGTGCCCTAGCATCTGTTTCTCTTACACCAGATGTGTGAGCCCAGCCAGTGGGAGAAGGGGGAGAAGGAGAGGGTGTGATTGGCTCAAACCTTCCACCTATCTGGAAAGCAAACCAGCTCCTCCAAGGATTCTGTCACTTTCACATCTCAAAGGAGAACACGGAATAGCAGCCAGGGAAGGACCAAGCAGGAAGGTCAGCCTAATGTGTATTGGATGTCTGCAACATGCTAGACACTGAATCTGGCAATTTACATACACTCTCAAGTTTATTTTTAGAGGTGAGGCTATGAGGTTAACATCTTCGCTTTATAGCTGAAGAAAGCCAGGCTCCCTGAATTTCGATTACCTGCCCAAGACCATGTGACTGCATTTGAGCCCAGGCCCATCCTACTCCAGAGGAAGAGTTTTTTGTGTTTCCAGAGTGGCTCTCAAACAACTGCCATTGGGCTGGTGTTGAAGGTGCTTAAGGCTATTCAGGTCTGATTCTGGTTCTGATTTTAGAAAAGCTGAGTCAGAAATTCTGAGGTGAGGCTGAGGAATCTGCCTCAGCAAATGTTTCAACAGCCCCTCCCCTGGTAATTCTGACAATCAGTTGGCTCAGGGACAAGAATGCGACACTGCTCTGCTCCGAGCTGCACCTCTGACCACTGGTTAATGCAGCATCACCACTTATAGAAGGCTACAGACCTCTGGGAATTCCAGCCACCAAATCTGCCTGGACCTGTAATACTTGTCTTTATCCTGGATCCCCAACTCTTTCCTTGGGAGGATCTTGGAGATACCTCTCTACCTGCATCCTACCAGGCTCCTTGTGCTGCTTCCCTACAGGTGGGTTCTGGCCTCTCTCTGAACTCAACCAGGACTTCTTCATTTAACAAATAGTTCTATGGTAGTTTCTGTACACCTGGCAGCACTTTGAGTGCTTTACATACACAGTTTCTTTATTTGCCATATTTATGTTCTCTAAAGTTACAGCAAATACTGAATTAACACATAGGAACTACTCCTCCTGGAGGAGGCATAGGGTGAGGTGCGTATGAGTGATCAGTACTCAGCCTTGTGTTCTGTGTGTTTCTGTTTAAAGATGCCTTATTTAATATATTCTGATGGCTTGTTAACATTGAACTCATGGCAAAAACACTCTAACTCATGCCTGAACAAAGCTTATTTAAACACACTAATTTTCTCCATAAGGAACATCACAGCCTTCTGCTCTTAGTGACACAAGGTGGCACTTTAGTGCTAGGCTTGGGGGTCATTTTAAACAGCAATCACCAGAAAATACAAAAACACAATAAATGTGTACTGGATAGTCTATGAGAAGGACATTTGTTTACAATCTGAGAGCTGAATTGTGAAGGCTGAGTATTTTCTTGTCCCACCACAGCTGGGCATATGTGTCTGTGAGGCAGTTTTTGCTGCTGTGCATATGTTCCAAAAGTGCCACAATTATGGAGTTGAAGTTTACAAATAAGTGTTTGCAAGTAGGCAAGTTCACAAATATAGAATGGCTTACTCTGAGGAACAATTGTATTAACTCCTTTCATCCTCACACCAGAAGTACCAAGTAGGCACCGTTTTTGGCCCCTCCTTGATCCTAATAGCTTTCAGAAAATTTATTAGCAGATTCCAAAAAATGTCACTCATTTTAAAAGATGGAAAAAATAATCTGGAGTCACAGAGAGGTCAAGCAATTTTCCCAAGGTCATACAGCTAGTAAATGGCCAAGTCAACATTTAAACCTGGTATATGTAGCTCCGGAGTTACCTGTGGAACTGTGTTGCTTTTTAATGATGGTAAGCTTGCCTCTGGACTGCGGGGTTGATTGTGCACAGAATCTGCCCACCAAAGTGACTCTGATAAGACTAGAAAGCAGAAAAGGAAATGACTTTGAATAGTTTTAGGCACTACTGGATATTCATTAGGCCTATTGCTTGGGTCACCTTACATCTGGGTTTCTAAATTGTGTTCCACAATTCCTGGCTTCAGAATCAGTTGATGTAATACAGATTCTCAGAGATTCAAATTTAAATGGTCTAACGTGGAGCTACATTTTGAGTAAGTACCTTAAATAAGTCTGATGTGTTAGGATTTGGAAAACACTGTATAAAATTTAGTACCATCTTGAGAGTTAGAGGTATAGTCCAGTGGGAGAATGCTTGCCTAGCAAGGTCCTGGGCTCAATCTCCAATATTGGCAATAAATAAATAAATAAATAAATAAATAAATAAATAAATAAAATTCAGTAGTTTTGATAGTAACTATACATCGATAATAATATTAATTTGTGAAGTTAGCAACATTCAGAGTTCTTTGCCTTTTTACTTAAGGTTAGAGTCTAGTTTTCTTAACTGATTGGGGAAAAGTGGGTCTGATAAAAATTATTGAAAATTCAATAAAAATTGGAGTATATAAAAAATTACTCACTTTAAGATTTCCGTAAGGCCAAAAATTAAAGAAAAATTGGTCTTCTTCCTGAAGGGTTGATTTTTATCTCGCTCCAATTCACAGAGAACCCTTTGGCGAAGGGAGAAACAAGAGAATGGGGTAGTCCCCTCCTCTATTTATTATCTTCCTAAAGATCTGACCCTTAAAAGAAAAAAAATATACATTCACTTGGAAAAACAGGGGAAACTAGGTTCTCTTGTTAATGTTACTTTTAGACATCTGAGCACTTAAAAATAATGACTAAGTGGTTGATTGTTATGTGTTCATTTGTCAAAATTGACTTATATGCTTGCGATTTGTGTACTATACTATTAATAAATTATAGCTCAATAAAAATAACATGGAAAGGTTTTAAAAATTGATGACTGCTTTTGAATAATTCTACTCCTTAATTTCTCTTAATTTCTGGCTTATCACAGAAGGCAAGATCTATGTGTGTACCAACTTTTCTTTCTTTTCCAATTCTGTTCTCACTTGTTTGGTCCTGTGCAGAAGTCAAAAGAGTTGTGGCTAGAGGGCTGCTGAAATATTCACCAGCTTAATGTTACCTCTGGTAAGAAGGGATGGGTATGGACTTGCTGTGCCTCCTGTTGTGTGCCTCTTAAATGATGGAATGCACTATGATTGTTTCAAAGAAACAGTTATGTACCACATCAAAGGGCCTAACTGTAAAACCGACTACCATCCAAGGTTGCAGGCATGGCAGTGGTAACAGAACCGCAGCATAAGACAGTATCATTCCGTGAGGTTTTATGTCCAGGCAGCAATCCACCAACCTCATCTTCCTCTATTACATCAGCTCCTCTTCTAGGAGCTTGGAAGATGAATGGGTGAATGAATACCTTGTAATCATTGGCAATTGTAAACTGAGCCCCAGGGCTCTGAAGTATGGTACTGAATGGAGTTCTCTCTTCCACATTCTTCTCTCTTTAGCAATACTAGTTTTGGAGATTTTAAAAAAATGGAACTGACTGCTTTTCAAGTACAAAAGGAAGACTGTTGACCCCTGGCTGGCTTGCTCTTGGAGCAAGAAATTGATAATGGCCTGTCTACCCTTTCTGAACCTGCTAACCTAGAGAGAAGGCACCCTTCCTGGGGGTTGTCCAATAGGGTTCAGGGATGAGAGCACTGTGGGTTTTGTAATGGGGGAACATATATCCCAACCAGCTGCTCCTGAAGAAATTTGTTTTGTGGCATTCTGAGTTACATTGTGTAATGAGGGTTGCCAGATGGTAATCATAATTTCCATTTCAAATTTGTATTACCCCACATCTCTTGTCAATTTATGCTCCCAGTTAGAGAGGGCTGAGATGCTAAGCCCTCTGACAGCCATAGACTTAGCCAGCCTTTTAAAATCTAATGCCAATCACTATGAATAATTCTAGGGTTTCTTGTCCTTTCTTTCCTGATACCTGGAAGGAGCATGGGATTTTCCCCAAGAACTATTCACACACTTGTTTTCATGAGGATGGTAACCTCCTTTGAACTCAGGTGTTCTGCACACCTGTATGTTAAGTTTCAGATTCTCAGAGAAGTTGCATGAACCTACTGCTTTGAGGGGATTAAGACTCACATAGAAATAGATAATTGGCAATTATGCCAGTCAATGTCAAAATACCTGGGAGGTTCTCAGTGGGTTTTGGATGTCCAAGTAGAAGTCTCATTCAAACTATTTCCTTAGCATGACTGTATAAGATGTGTAAGTTTGTAACTGTGTATATGTTCTTTGCTTGTCACTGTGCTACAAGGTGGTTGGGCCCTGGATGAATCATTAAAAATGGCAGTTAGAAGTATGGGGTCACCCCTAAGTTTTGAGGATCATTCCAAAGAGGAGATCAAATGGCCTCTGGGTTAGCTGACGGTGAGAAAGCAAACCTATGGAGCACACAGGCCAAGGAGAGTCTCACCAGGGCCTTGCAGCCCCGACACAGAATTCTCTCTCCTGTAACCACTCCCTTCTGAGAAATTCAAATGCCACACAAGCTCTCAGCCTCAAGGAAAATCACCAGCACTCACATTAAGAAAGAAGGAACAAATTCCCCAATCATCAATCCAAAATTGGGCATATTAAGTGACTACACATAGCACCAAGCTAGATGATCTACACAATGTATAAACAAGCAGATTTTTTACCCTCTAGGAAATTATGGTCTAATATTTCTCATATAAACAATAGATGAAAATATAGTACATTCTTTCTTCTTCTGAGATGAGACATCAAATCCTGAAGGGGGAAATGTAGATGAAAGAAAATAGGAGCTTGGAATGTACAAATTTGCATGCTGTTACTGTTAGGATCCTAAAGAGCTCTGGATGCCAGTTTTCTAGTTAAAAAGTGAAGAAGATAATTATATGCCCTGAATGTCTCCCTTTCAGCTTCTGGCACTCTGATTCTGTTGCATGTGCTTCCTACACTGATAACAGAATTCAGGAGAAATGTGGATAAAGAACATTCTAGGTGATTGTTAAGTCACTGACATCAAAGAAGTCCACACAAAGAGAGGACATGCCGCCCCATGGCAGAATCTTGCACTTGATTTTAGAAAACCCAAGGCCTTAAAAAATAAAAAATTATAATTGTACACTTGGTGAATTCTGTACATGTCTTCACCAGCAGGTAAAAGAATACAGAAAGGATGTGTAAGATTCTTTTATCCCTTTAATTGGGTACTGAGGTTTGTCACCAGTACTTGTTTGATTATGTCTTCTTGACCTTTCTCACTCTACTTCAGGGATCTGCTCCAGATTTCTGAACTCTGAAAGGTAATAGACAAGCATAGCAGCCAAAGCAAGAACTATCAGGGCCAAAACACAATAATTTGCTGAAAATCTATCATGTATTAATCTTGTATTCCAGACTTGAAGGACATGTGCCCGCATTCTCAAAGAAACTGGGCAGGATTCATATCAAAGCTTCATGAAGGAAGGTGCCCTATCTTTCTATCAGGGCACTTTCTTGTTAAATATAGATGGAATTCACCTCACATTGAATGGTCCTTCATAGTCTGTGGGACTACTTTAGCCTATTCCTTTAAGGATTGGGATATTCTGGAATATATTTTGCAAGGCATTAATATATGAGCTAACCAGCCTCCAAACAATTTTCTCCATTTTAACATATTTGCAAATGAAACTATGAACTTAAACAAAAATGACTGAATGGGTTTTGTATGGACAATGGTATTTAAACTAGACGATGACCACTAAAGTCCTTTCTGACCCCTAAATTCTATATAGTACTTCCACCACGCTATTATTTTTAAAAACACATAATTCATTTTTTCAATTAAGCTTGTTCTCCACTCATCCTTTACTGAAACCTAACATTGAGGGGGTGGTTCTCCTTACTGTTAGATGGGAGTGGGATTTACAGCACTGTTTGTGGTCTCTACTGATTGGTAATAAGTTAGGGGTGACCTCATTATTGTTGCTAAATCTCTAAAGTCCTGATTCTCCACCAGGCTTCCTTTGACACCACTGAAGATGGTAGGAGGATAGGTATTTTGTTATTGTTGGTGGGGGTGAAAGGTAAGACTCCCCACATGCTATCCACCAATGCCATGAGGGGGACTCATTACCAACTCTCTATTTTTCCTTCTCTGGCACCACCCCTAAAGGGAGTGTTAGAGCACCTCATGACAGTCTTTTGTGGGCAGAACCCCAGGATCCCTACTTGGTTGTTTTGGTATGTGTCTTAGTCAATTCAGGTTACTGTAACAAATTACCAGATACTGGGTGGATTATAAACAAAAAAAGTTTATTTCTCACAGTTCTGGAGATTGGAAGTCTGAAATTAGAGTGCCAGATGGTTGGACTCTGGTGAGAGCTCTCTTCTGGGTTACAGATTGCCAACTTCTCTTGTATCTAGAGAGCAGAGAGAAGCAAACTCTCTTGAAGCTCTTATAAGGCCACTAGTTCCATTTATGAGTCCCTGCCTTAATGACTTCATCTAATCCTAATTATTTTCTAAAGGCCTCACCTTCTAATATATCGTTGGAGGGTAGGGGAGACACAGGAATCTGGGGGAGACACAGCAATCAGTTCTCAACAGTATAAGTGAGTGGGCCACAGTTATTTCTGTGGTATTGGTCTGGAGCAAAGCAGTTATTGTCTGCAAGTTTTCTGTCTTGCTAGACTTCCCCTGTTCTGGTTCTTTAGCTCAAGAGAGCAGGATTTTGTTAAAGATTAGATAGATAGATAGATAGATAGATAGATAGAAAGATAGATATAGATATATAGATATATAGATATATAGATATTTTGTTTGTCCCTGTTGGTATTTCTGGGTGGCTCACTTCTTTAGTTCCTAGTCCAGAATATATGATAATAAAAGCAAACCCAGTGATGTGTTGAATTTCCTAACTTGTCTGCTCCCCTCTTTCTACTTTTCAGACAAAGACCTTGCCTCCATGGAGTTTACATTCTAGTGACAGAGACCAATGCTAAGCCAATGATTATACAAGCAACTGTTTGGATGTGGCCTGGAAGGAAAAACCAGCTTAGCTCCATGCGTGGTTGTGATCTATCACTGTCTTGAAGAGGCATTCATTAAGCGCCTCACTGCAGCTGAGGCTGTAGAAGAAAACCTACCAAATGTTTGTTCCTATTAACCAAAGAAGCAATTTAGTCATGACCATGTTAAAAAAATCTGTTGCAAAGGTGATCATTTTCTTTACACATCTAAATAGAATGCCAGTGAAAGAAGCTGCTAACTACCTTTCATGACAAAACTATGTTTAGCTACTTGGAATTAACTCTTAGAGCTTGCAGATGATTCCCACTCCCACTCCCTCTACCCACTCAAATGCCAAAAATGTCTGGTCTCCTTTAAGTCTTCAACATTTCTGAAAACAGAATCTCCATCCATCTGATGATTCAAGTCCCAAATCCAATGTTATTTCTCTCCTTTCCTTGCCATTCACCACCTCCACCCAGGCCAGCATCAAGACTTGTCAGCTCCACTTGCCAAATATACTGAATCTGATCCTTTCTCATCATCTTACTGCGGCAGACCTGGTCTAAACCACTGCTGTCTTTGGCCAGGACTGCTGCAAAAGCCCTCAGATGCTCTGCCTGTGTTAACTCTTGCCCTACGTCATTCACCCACAGTGGCAGACTTCTGTTTAAACCTGAGGCCAGGTCATGCCACTCTCCTGCTGTCGATCCTCCTGAGGCTTTCCCAGAACATTTAGCATAAAAGGCCAGCACCATACCTTGGATTTCAAAGTCTGCCTGGAAGCAACCTTTGCCCCTCTCTTGTTCCATATTCATCTTGAGCCACAGTCCCCTTGGCCAACCCCACTCTAGTCATAGACAACATCTTTCTGTTCTTCAAACACGGCCATACTTGCTGTGTTGTAAGGCTTTTGTACTGCCTGGATTCTGCCTGAAATGTTCTTCCCGCTAACCTTTGATGGTTGTATCCTTTTTGATTTTAGATCTCAGCTTAAATGTTACCTCCTTCACACTTGAATTTAAGGTAACCCCTCAGTTACTCTTCATCCAGTCACCATTACAAAAGTTTCCAACATAACACATATCATTTTATGTTCTTTTTTTCACCTTGCTTATTTATTTGTTTGCACTCTATTTTGCCCAATAAAATAGAAACTCTGTGAGAGAGAAGAGGAGCCTTCTTTGCCTTTGCTATAGTTTGGATCTTAAGTATCCACCAGAGGTCCATGCATAAAGGCTTGGGTCCTAGGGTGGTGGTATTAGAAGGTGGTGGAACCTTTAAAATGGGGGCCTTTTAAATGGTGGTGGAACCTTTTAAATGGGGGTCATTGAGAGCATGCCCCCGAGAGGGACTGTGGGACCTGACCTTTTTTTCTTTCTCTCTTTGGGTTCCCATACATGAATTGAGCAGTTTTGCTTTGCTCTGGGCTTTCTTTTTTTTTATGTTTTTATGTTTTTTATGTTTTTTTATGTTTTTATGTTTTTTATTTTTTTATGTTTTTATGTTTTATGTTTTTTTATGTTTTTATGTTTTTTTATGTTTTTTATGTTTTTTATGTTTTTTTATGTTTTTATGTTTTGTTTTATGTTTTTTATGTTTTATGTTTTTTTATGTTTTTATGATGTAGTCTCACATCACAATGAGTATCAGTTTGGTGTTAACATACATGCACACAGCTCTTGGTGTCCCTCCCCCC
>PVJS01016677.1:25000-37207 GCA_004027185.1 Glis glis | reverse complement strand
AATACTCCTCAATCTATTCCATGAAATAGAAAGAAACGGGACTCTCCCAAACACATTCTATGAAGCCAAGATCACACTATTACCAAAACCAAATAAAGACAGCTTAAGAAAACTACAGACCTATATCGTTGATGAACTTAGACGCAAAACTTCTAAACAAAATACTAGCAACGCACATTCAAAACCACATCACAAAAATCATACATCATGACCAAGTCGGTTTCATCCCAGGGATGCAAGGCTGGTTCAACATATGAAAAATTATCCACGTAATCCACCACATAAACAGAACTAAAGACAAAAATCACATGATCATTTCAATAGATGCTGAAAAAGCATTTGACAAAAATCCAACACCCATTCATGATAAGAACACTGCAGAGAAATGGAATAGAAGGAACATACCTCAACATCATGAAGGCAATATACAATAGGCACACAGCAAACATCATACTGAATGGGGAAATACTTAAAGAGTTCCCTTTAAAAACGGGAACAAGACAAGGATGTCCGCTGTCACCACTACTTTTAAATATAGTACTTGAGACTCTAGCCACAGCAATAAGGCAAGAGAAGGAAATAAAAGAGTACAAATAGGAAAAGAGGAACTGAAACTATCTCTATTTCCATTGACATGATATTATACTTAGAAGATCCAACAAACTCAACTAAAAGGCTCATAGAACTGATCAACAAATTCAGCAAAGTGTCTGGATACAAAATCAACCTTAAAAAATCAGAAGCTTTTCTGTATGCCAACCATAAATCCACTGAAAAAGAAATCTGGAAGACATTTCCACTCACAATATCCCCCAAAACAATAAACTACTTGGGAATAAACCTAATCAAGGTAAAAGACCTCTACAAGGAAAACATTAAACATTGAAAAAAGAAATTGAAGCTGTTAGAAGATGGAAAGATCTCCCATGCTCTTAGGTAGGCATAATATACATCATAAAAATGGCCATTCTTCCAAAAGTGCTGTACAGATTCAATGCAATACACATTAAACTACCAAAGTCATTCTTCACTGACAGAAAAAAAACTGTCCTTAAATTCATTTGGAACAAAAAAAAAAAAAAACAGAATAGCCAAAGTAGTTCTCAGCAACAAGAACCATGCAGGAGGCATCACAATACCTGACTTCAAACTATACTACAAAGCCATAGTAATAAAAACAGCATGGTATTGGCACAAAAGCAGACACATAGACCTATGGAGCAGAATAGAAGACTCTGAAAAAAATCCACACACCTACAACCAATTGACTTTGAAAAAGGGGCTAAAATCATCCACTGGAAAAAAGATAGCCTCTTCAACAAATGGTGCTGGCAAAACTGGCTAACCATATGCAGAAAAATAGAAATAAACCCCACTTTCTCAACTTATACAAAAGTCAATTCAAGATGGTTCAAAAACCTAGAAATTAAACCAGAGACCTTGCAGCTACTTGAAGAGGGCATAGGTCCAATACTTCAACACATAGGTGCAGGTAAAGACTTCCTCAACAAGACCCCAAAGGCACAGGAAACTAAAATGAGGATCAATATGTGGGATTGCATTAAACTGAAGAGCTTTTGTGCAGCAAGGAAACAATCAAGAACCTCAACAGAGAGCCCACAGAATGGGACAAGATTTTTGCCAGCTACTCCTCTGATAGAGGACTCATATCTAGAATATACAGAAAACTTAAAAAAAATCACCACTAAAAAAACAAATAACCCAATCAAAAAATGGGCAAGTGAACTAAATAGACACTTCACAGAGGAAGAAATACAAATCGTCCATAAATGTATGAAAAAATGTTCAACATCATTAGCAGTCAGAGAGCTGCAAATCAAAACTACCCTAAGATTTCACCTAACCTCAATTAGAATGGCAATCATTTAAAACACAAACAACAACAAATGCTGGCAAGGATGTGGAGAAGTAGGAACTCTAATACACTGTTGTTGGGATTGCAAATTAGTTCAACCACTTTGGAAAACAGTGTGGAGGATCCTTAGAAGAATGGGAATGACCTACTGTATGACCCAGCAATACCACTTCTAGGCATCTACCCAAAAGGACTGAAACCAAACTACCAGACTAATGCATGCGTATCTATATTTATAGCTGCAAAATTCACAATTGCCAAACTTTGGAACCAGCCAAGGTGTCCATCAACAGATGAATGGATCAAAAAATTCTGGGATATGTACACAATGGAATTTTACACAGCCATAAAGAAGAACAAAATTACATCATTTGCAGGGAAATGGAGGGCACTGGAGAACATTATGCTAAGTGAGATTAGTCAGTCACAAAGAGTGAAAAGTCGGATGTTCTCCCTAATATGTGGAAGCTAGGGAGAATAGGACTTAGAGGGGAACCCCAAACAGAGAAGGAGAAAACTTTAGTCAAGCAAAGAAGGCGACCTAACTGAGGGAGACAGGAGGGGAGAAGAGGGAAATACATTAATGCACATGATGTGTACACACAAACTTATTAGAGTCAATCACTATGCTGAGCACAGAAAGGAGAGAAAGGGGAGGGAATAGGATGGGATTTGAGGGAGGGCTAAATGAGCAATGTGTGCATGCATGCTTCTGATACCCTGATACTTATCAAAACATATAACTATGATGCACCAATAAATGTAATTAAAAAAATGGAAAAAATAAGCCGGGCATGGTGGCACATGCTTGTAATCCCAGTACTTTGGGAGGCAGAGACTGGAGGATCCGGGTTCGTGGCTAGCCTCAGCTCTCTCTCTCTCTCTCTCCCTGTCTCTCTCTTTCTCTCTCTCTCTACTTAGTGAGGTTCTCTACAACTTCATGAGACCCGGTTTCAAAATAAAGTATAAAAAATAGGGCCGGGGGTGTAGCGCAGAGGTAGAACGCCCCTGGGTTCAATCCCCGGTACTGCAAAAAAAAAAAAAAAAAGAAAAAAAAAAAAAAAAAAAAAAAAAAAAAAAAAAAAAAAAAAAAAAAAAAAAAAAAAAAAGGAAAAAATAAATAAATAAATTAAAAAAAATGAAAAAACAAAATAAAGAATAAAAAATTGGGCTGGGGTGTAGCTCAGCAGTTTCTAGTCTCGGGTTCAATTCCCAATACCACAAAAATAAATAAATAAATAATTAATAAATAAATCTATTAAAAACATGAAAAACAAAACAAAACAAAAAAACAACATGAGAGAGACAAAGGCCTGAAATGTAGGGAAAAAGAATAAGAAAAATCAGACAAAATACATAAAATTAATAGAAAGCAATTTCATTAAAATATAGTTATGAAAATATTTTTAACTTGGAATGAAGTAAAATATATGTTTTTGTTTTGTTTCTTGGGCTGCTAGTGATTAAACCTAGGCCATCATGATTGAAGCAATGTTCTACCACTAAGCTACATCCCCAGCCGCTAAAGTTCAATATCTGAACAGAAATTAGAATAAATAATATTTTGAGATACCTGTAATGCAACATAAAAATATGTATGATTCTATAAGTGACAAAGTAAAGTACTGCAAATACTCAAAGTTTAGACTATATCCACAATTGAAAGAGATCCTAAATTTCCAAGAGGTTAGTGAATAATAAGCATACCCCACAAGTTGATATGTGTCATCTCCTAAGACCTTAGAGCCCTTCCTTCAGCGAATCCTCTCCCTCTGGCCACCTGTTGAACCAAAAAGTTCATTTTTACTATCATTCAAATTCAAATTATTTCCCAATTTCCTTTTGTAAGTTTGACTAAATTATGTTTAGAATAAATGTGCTTAATTTTAATAATTTAAGATGTTCTGCTTAGTTCTTTTATGGATTTCCAATTAAATTTTCTGTGATCAAAACACATATGTGCTATAACCCTAATGTTTTGAAATTTATGAAAGACGTGTTTTATGCCCTTGCATATGGCCTATTTTGTTGATCATGAAAAGAATGTGTATTCTGAAAAAAATTAATTCAGTCAGTAATAAACAATGAAATATCAAAGTCTATTTTTTTACCTGAATGGCTATTACAAAGATCACGTTTATAAGACTTAAATGTGAATAAAGATATGTGCTGAAAATTTTTAGCAAAGAGAAGGCAGATTAGGCTGAGCTCACCAACTTCTGTGTGAATGAATATCACTATCTGAACTATATTATGATGTGAGACTACAATAAGAGTATATAAAAACTCAACAATAACATCAGCTCTAGATTTCCTCCAATTTTTAAAACAATAAGCAAATATGGCTAAATCAAGAGGTATAGTACTGAACCAGAGAGAATACTTCATATCATTGACCTTGTAAAAATAACATAACTTTCTTTGTTTGCTTATAGTAAGAAATAAAATTGGCAATATGTTATTCTGAAAATAACTTTAAGTCTCATACCTCAATTATCCTCTTTCATCCACAAGAAATACCACTAACCACAAAATATAGATTCCTTTTCTGACTCTTCATTAAACTAATGAATCTTTAAGAGGAGGATTGTCCATAGTTTAAGAAAAGATTTATCTATTCATTCATCAACAGACACTTAAGTTGCTTCCATAGATTGGCTCTTGTAAATAATCCTACAGAAAATGTGGAGGTGCAAATATACCTTTGAGATCCTAATTTGATTACCTTTAGATGTATATTAAGAAGTGTGATTTTTGGATCATATATTGGTTCTATTTTTAATTTTTATGAGGTATATTCACACTATTTTTCATAATAACTGTAACATTCCCAACATCAGTGTATAAGATTCCCCTTTACTGTGGTATATATTGGAATATTATATATATTATGTATTATATATACATGTATATGTATATAAATATTATTCAGGTTAAAAACAGAGAAACTTTTTCAATTTTCAACATTATTGATGAACTAAAAAGGTATTTTACTAAGTGAAAAAAGTCAGATATGGAGAAACAAATAATTTATGATCTCATATGTAGAATCTAAAAACAGAAGAAAGGAGTAGAATAGTGATTGCCAGGGGTGAGAATAAAGAAGACATAGGAGGATGTTGGTCAAAGTATAGTCTTCAATTAAAAAATTAATTAGTTCTGGGATCTAATGCACAATATGCTGAGTATAGTTAATAATACCATATTCTTTGCTTGAAATTTGCTGAAAAAGAATATATTAAGTATTGTTTTCAACAAGCATGCACACTCACAACACACACACAACCACACACACAAATGTTTATGTTCAAGAGGTAAACTGTGTGGGGATTGTCATGTCCAATCATTTGATTGTGATATTATTATACAGTGAATATGTATATCTAAATCTCAAATACTGTGTTTTGAATTGTATTGAATTCTTACTTATTAATTATACACCAATAGTGCTGGGAAAAAAAAGGATTTGAATTTTCTCACTCTTAAAGACAATTGGAAAAGATTGCATTGTTGTATTCTTCCCATGTATTTTTAAAATTTTCACCTGTTCTTAATTATTTTAGCCTTTTCTGAGGTTCAAACTTGTAAAACTACTCTCATTAAAGAGAAAAAATCAAATACTTTTTTTCAGACTAAAATTTAATTTCACATTAAAGAAGCAGTGTGTGTGTGTGTGTGTGTGTGTGTGTGTGTGTGTGTGTGTGTTTTATACTAAGAATTCAACCCATGGACATTCTACCTCTGAGCTACACCCCCAGCTATATTTTATTTTGAAACAGAGTCTCACTAGGTTACCACATACTACTGGCCTCAAACCTGCAATCCTCCTGTCTCAGACTTCCAGATACTGGGTTCTGAACTATCATGCCTTGCTGAACAAAATATTCTTAATGTTCATCATCTTCCTACTCTTTCCATTGGAGAATCATTTTGCTCAATATTTTCTATGAACTTTTTAGCAATTGTTTAAAAAATTCTTCCCTCTACAGAAGTTTATTGTTTTTTTGTATTATTTTCCGTAATGAGTTTTAAGAGATATTATGCCAATATAACTTTTTTTACATAACTGTATTTTTATATCCTGTACTTTGTTAATATACTTAAACTGTTTTAGAGCATCTATTAATCCATTCCTGATGCTGTAACAAAATAACTTGGACTGGGTACTTTGCAAGTTATGAAAACTACTGGAAGCAGAGAAATTCAAGATCTAGGAAATAGCAGACTCTGTGTTTCCTCAGAGCCCAGTCTCTAATTCCAAGCTTGTGCCTTTTTATAGAGTCCTCACAGGGTGAAAGGGACAACAGGAGCCTACCTAGTTCCCCCCCACCCAGTCCTTTGATAACGCATTGATACCATATATAAGTGCAGGGTCCTCATGGCCTAATCATGTCCTAAGAAACCAACTCAAAACTGTTGCATTGAAGATTCAGTTTTAACATGACTTTTGGAGAGGATGTAAACATTCAAAGCATAGCATTGGTGGACATTCATCTTTCCGCTACTTTGTAAAATATCTTTGAAGCCAGCTGTGGTGGTATGCACCTGTAATCCCAGTACTTGGGAGGCTGAGACAGGATGGTCACGGGTTCAAAGCCAGCCTCAGCCACTTAGTGAGGTTCTCAGAAACTTAGCAAGACCCTGTTTTCAAATAAAATATTAAATAGGGCTGGGGGATATAGCACAAAGGTAGAATGCCCCTGGGTTCAATCCCCAGCAGCACAAAAGTAGATAAATAAATAACTTCGGGGATGATTTTTATTTTTATCTTCTATTTTCTGACCTTCGCCAACTAATTTTGAATTCTTATATTATTCTTTTTTATTTTCTCATGCATAGGATTTGATCTCCTGTGTCCTGAAAACTGTTTGAATTCAAATGTTCATTTTATTTTGTGCAGAATAATTAGGAATCTATCTATAATGTACTTATTATTTTCTATTAGATTTAGAGAATAATGGAAGCCGAGATTAGTTTTTTTCTCTGTTATTGGGATGGACTTATTGAAATTTGATGTAAGACATTATAAGACTTTCACCCACTTAGGAAAGAAACATTTCTGAAAGACACTTAAGTGAATAAACATGACAGAATCTAAAGGAAAGGATCTATCCATATGACAAGGATTTGTCAGAAAAATGGAAAACTTTTACAGATGATTAAAATAATTTTTATAATCAAAATATCTATATCACTAGGCTCTGTATCTATAAGCAAAATAACAATAACATCCAAGAGCATTTTCCACAAATTGAAAAATGAAAGTTAAGTTTGGAAATGCAGATGAAAAGCTATTAAAGATGATCTAGTTGATCCATAGCTGGTAGAGCGTCTTATAATTTCACACACACAAAGTTAGTCTCTCAGACGTGTAAGTCTTAGTTCTTGACATCCTTGTTTGCTTAAGAGAGGTGAATGTTCTAAGGAAAGATTGTGATAAGAGGAAAACTCTAAGATGTTCTAAATTTAATTACAAAGGTTGTAGAATGGACAAAGGAGGGAGAGATAAGAAAAATTAATTAGTTTAAAACTAAGAGCTGAAAAAAGACTTTCACGTTCTTGTATGTATGTTACAACATTGACTCAAATCCCACCATGACACCAGAAGCACCAGCACGTTGAGTTTCTAAGCCTAACTCATCCAGAAGTAGCAGTTACCTCTCTCCTTACGATCAGTCTTCCTATCCCAAAGCTGTTCTGCTTTACATTGTCTACTACCTCTTATCCGTAAACCAATGTAGATGTGTGTGTGTGTGTGTGTGTGTGTGTGTGTGTAACTGGGGATTGAACCCAGGGGCCTTCTATCTCTGAGCTACACTCCCAGCCCTATTTTATTTTTTATTTTGAAATAGGGTCTCACTAAGTTGCTGAGGGTCTTTCTAAGTTGCTGAGGCTGGCCTTGAACCTGCAATCCTTCTGTCTCAGCCTCCCAAGTACTGGGATTATAGGTGTGTGCTACCCTGCCCGGCTGCCAATGTAGTTTTAATGTAAATAATTTATGGTTTCCTTTTTCAACTCTTCATTATAAAACTGTTTTTAGCTCTTTGTCCAGTTCACATTTTTTTCTAGCTGCTACCTAGATTCGCAGCTGGAAGTTGCAGGAACTTGACCCTGGACTTGGTTCTTTTGCTAATTAGCATTTGTAGCATGTTGAGTTAAAGAAACCATTTTATTTCAGCTATATCTCAGTGTGAAGAGCTTTGCTTTAATATTTGCTTGGCAAAAAAAGATAATTTTCCGAATTCATATCTGTTAATTTTAATGTGATATCCCAAGTAAGATAACAGGCATTTTAGGCCACTTCAAATTTGTAAATCCACACCAAAGAAAAAATAATTCATTCCAATATTGCTCAGTATTTATCATTTTTAGGACAAAGCAAGTTGTGTCCTTTAAGGTTAGTTTAGTTGATCAGTGAAGTGAGACAATTTGTTAATCACACAAACAACATCCCATTTATCATTGTGACTGGCATAAATGCTTAAGGGTCAGTGTACTATGTATTTTGATACAAAGGGCAATTTTTCTTATGAAGATCTTACTTTCCAATTTCCTTTTTAAGTGTCAACAAAAATTATTTTACATCATGTCAAGAAGGTTATAAATGAATAGATGTCAGCTTATTTTGTTTCATTTAATTATGGCTATCGAGGCCTTCCTGAAGATACATCATGATGTCTGTCAACATATTTATGAATCACTCCCATCTAATTTACAAACCATCTCTTGTCCAGATGGCTAAGCACATCCAATTATCTTGAATTATTAGTTCTATTTTAGATGTCAGAGTTTTTTGACCTTTGTAAAAATTAAGCATAGTCATCTTTGTACTTTCTAATTTGAATGTTTTGAGTATACAGTTAGAACATGCTTAGGCTAATAAATTTATTATAACCAATTTATTTCAGTGCAAATGAAATTCATATTTGACCCAAATCATTTTGTCAGAAAGTGACCCGGACTGCATAAAGTATGTTAATCCATACATAAAGTATGTAAATATCCTAATACTGATGATTTGATTATTTTGAATTGTGAAGCAACATGAACACATTAAAGAAGTTAGACTGTGGTCCGACGCTTCTCACATTTTAGAAATATTTTAGCTTCTATTTGAGTGTTCAAACAATCATTTCTCATATTTGTCATTACCAACATTTAAGTCACTAAATACCTACTTGGTCCATGCTAAATTCCTTTAGTGCCACCCCCTATGGTATATCAACTAAGGACTGATTTTTATGTGCTGAGGATTTTGAGAATTGACTACAGAGAAATTTCTTACTTTTGTAATATATTCTGCAGCCTATCTAGCTATTTATTTATCATAAATCTCATATAAGTATAGATACACCTGAATATGGAAATAGAGAGAAAAGTATCTAAAAGTATATTCACCAATAGCCCCTAAGGTGCCACTGTTAAGAAACAACTCTCCACAATGACAGAGTAGCATACCCACCAGGTCACTGTGCTGTTTAGTTCAGTATCTCGTGCTCTGTTTAGTTCAATATCCTGTGTGTTCAGTAATTTAGAGTAAACCAGTAAGAGGGATCACTATAGCTGCTTCAGGGCCAGTGAACATGTAAACAACCTTCTAAGCCTAAGACCTCAATCTCATTAAGGGCATAAAGGTAGGAAATGTCCTACAATCAGGCATGTGAATAGATTTTCTAGGAATTTGATACAGCAATAAAAATTTCTGTAGACAGAGGTACTATTTATGTCAGTGCTGGTCAAGCAATCCTTTTTCAGCTAACTTAACTCTTTTCCAACTGTACTTCCCTCATCCTCAATCTCAGTCCTATAGTGAAAAAAGAAAAAAAATGGCTAGTTAAACAAAGGGAAAGGTTGTATATTTTCTCTCATATGTGGAAGCTAGAGAGAAACTGAGAAACAAAGGGACTTCAGATAAATGAAAAAATATTCCAGTAAAATAGTGGAAGAGGATTAAGAGAGACAGGTGAGCGGAAGGAGGAGATGTGATGAAGCAACAGTTCAAATAATGTTATGTACACATATGAATTATCAACACCAGTCTCAATAATATGTAGAGAGAGGAGGAGGGAGTGGGGTGCGATTCAAAGGGAAACACACCAAGTGTTGTATGCATTTATGTTTCTATCAATCACTGTGAATCAAACTGTGATATATAATTACAATGCACCAATAAAAGTATATTAAAAATAAAAGCGTAATAATTTAAATTGATACCATAAAATGCAATTTACATGATTGTTTGGCTCATTCATATTTTCTGTTAAAAGAAAATCAATATTTAAAGTAATATAAAGTGTCCAAAATAATATCCTTGATAAATGATTAATTACATTTAAAATAGATTAAGAGCAAAAAGAAATAAATTTATTTAAAGGGCATGGTAATGGATAAGTAGAAGTAGGAAGTAAACAAATTTGAATCCACATTTAGGAATTCTAGGTGACCATAACTGCTAACTGGACACAGGTGGCTGTTTTCTCAGGAGAACATTTCATAATAGCTTTTAAATGAGGAAATGAGAATCATCAGTTTCAGATACTTTTGAAATCTCACAGTGTGAAAGCCTTCATACATCATAACTGAAATAATGGGAAGTGATTAATAAACGTCATTGACTTAAATGAGTTGCCAGATGTATCTGATACTCAAGTGAGCAGGAAAAAAAAAGTAAAAGAACCTTGGAAAATGTGTCATAATAGTTTGTGACAATTGGTGTTAAATCACAGCAGTGATTCTAATTTTCAAAAATAGACTAATTTTACAGGCCTAAGTTGTTTATTTTTGAAAATATAAAAAGTATTACAGTTTGACCACTGAAAGACTGTAGTTTTTCTTAGGTCTCAAAGCATAATTAAAGCAAGAGTAAATATAGACAAAATATAACAAAGTCTTCAATTAAGTGAATAAAGAATAGAATATATATGAGCCCTATTTAAAAATAAGTAGTATATTTAAAATAATCATTTTATAAAATTTTATATGTTTACTGAGAAATTTTTCAAAATAGCTGATATATTAGAATTTAATTTTAGAGCTAACTGTTGACTTAGTTAAAAAGCTAGGCCATGTCATTAAGTGGTCATCATTCAAGTTAAACTTTAAGAAATCGTATTTAAAGAGCAAGCTTTTATTTTCTGATTAGAATGTCAACCCCTGGTAATAACACAGCATTTTAATATGTCCATGAGGAATAGTTTAATTTAAATAGAAACTGTGTATCTTAGCTACAATAAAAGCATAATAAAATCATATTTATTAAATGTACTAATTCTTTCATCTTATTAATCAGGGAAATTTTATACTCATACCAAAGAAATTATGTATCTTCATACTACTCAATGTCAGAAAAGATTCAATGTTTAAAATATTCACCAATTTTTATATTTTATTTTCTTTGGTGTGTATAATGATTTAATAATTAGATCCATGTCCCAATTCCACATAGCCTTTGATTTATTGGTTTGGGAGAGAACTGGCATTAGTATATTGTATATGTTACATTGTTTATTTAATGTGCAATGGGTTTGTGATGCACTGTATTATTTGGTATTTAATCAATATTTCTGGCTTTAACCCCGGTACCAAAAAATATTTTCATCATATGTGCATATGTGTGTTTGGCGTATCTTTAGAATTTATCAAATACAAGGTACTGTGAACTATGAGTAGCAAGAAATGAAATAAAATGCCATCTTCTTCGATTAAGAGCTTCAAGACAAATGAAAATCATTGATATTTTTGATAAATTAATCTACTCTGAGTGCTAAGTACAGATAACTCTGAAATATAATTTTTTTCCCAAAACAAAACTGACTCTTAAATTTCCATTTACTGGTTAATTAATGAATTTGTTACATCAGTATTCTGCTACCACCTTGAGCTTCAACACGCCTTTAGCAAGATTTATTATCATCCTTCCTAAATTATTTATTAATTCTTATTTTCCCACCTCCTTCAAATGAGGAAACAATCTCTTCTACAATATCACACCATAGCTGAAGCTGGAGGAGCTACCCTGAAGGATATGATGGCCTTGAACAGAAATAATGCACCAAAAAGGAATAACATGAAGGAATCTATATTTTTTGTGTTTTTCAACAACATGCCATCCACTCTCTGATTTTTTATAAGTAAACCACATAAAAATCCCATTTAACCAAAATCATTATGTTCTCTGTTATTCAAATTTAAGCATAATCATAACTAATATATATATTACCTATACCTTTTTCTATTTCTAGTACAACTCTTTACCCACAGTCAGAATGCTTAGTTTTTCAACTTGATATTTTTCAAGAAAAATCTTATCATTTGGTAATTTAATCAATATT
>PVJS01016677.1:0-22500 GCA_004027185.1 Glis glis | reverse complement strand
GAGGTTGAGACAGGAGGGTTGGAAGTTCAAAACCAGCCTCAGCAACTTAGCAAGACCCTGTTTCAAAATAAGAAATAAAATAGGACTGGGGATGTAGCTTGGAGGTAAGATACCCCTGAATTAAATACCCAGTATCACAATAGATAGATAGATAGATGATTGGTGTGCCTATTCTGGGTTCTTTAAATATTCATAAATATTCATATGAATTTTTTAGTATTAAATTATCAATTCACTCAAGGAAGCCAGCTGGAATGTTGAATTTTTGGATCAATTTGGGAAGTGTTGCCGTCTTAACACCAAGCAGGTTATTATAACGCGAGGCCATTCCCAGAGTCTTTTTATTCTCTGCCTGCAACCACTTGCCCTTCTGCTTCTCTGCCTTGTCCTGATGCTGCTTGAGGCTCTCACCAGAAGTTGGGCAGATGTTGCTGCCATGCTCTTGAATTTTCAGCTTTCAAAACTGTGAACTGAATAAATTTCTTTCCTTTATAAATTACCTAGTTACCAACATTCTGTTTTATCAACAGAAAATGGACTAACACAAAAAGTTGCTACTGAGAAATAAGATGTTGCTTTAATAATACCTGAAAGGTAGAAGTCGTTTTGAGATTGGGTAATGGGTAAAGATTGAAACAGTTTTAAAATGAATGCTGGAAAGCTTGGAATACTATAAATAAAGGCTTACATGTTATTCTGATGAGGATTCATAAGACAACAAGGCTAGGCAAAGTCTGAAACTTCTTAGGGATTACCTAAGTGGTCATTCTTAAAACACTGATAGACATGGGGACAGTAAAGACATCTTTGATGATGTCTCAGATGGAAATGAAGAATATCTTATTGCAGATTGAAATAGTCATCCTTGTTAGACAGCTTCAAAAAAAAAAGATGAAACAAAACACAGACACGAAAAACATGTCTGCATTTTGTCCATGCCTTAGAACCTTGTGAAAGTCTAAATTAAAGAGTGATTAACTAAGATGTGTGGCAGAAGAGATATCTAAGCATCAAGGCACTCAGCCTACTTCAAGGCTGCTCTTAGCTGCAAAGAGTGAGACACACGAGGAAAGGGATCTGCAGCTACAGGCAGAATTTTAAACTAAAAGTGAAGTAGAGCATAAAAATTTGGAAAATATTCAGCCTGACCATGTAAAGAGTGAAAAATCTCACAAGAATGTGGCCCAGAAGTCATTTGCTAAAGAGATTAGCACAGATAGAAGGAAGTCAGGTGTTATTCATCAGGTCAATGAGAAAACGGGCCCCAAGGGATTTTGGAGATCTTTGAAACTGCCCTTCCCACTACAGGCTCTGAATATTAGGGCTTGATGGAATAAAGGGCTCACTGGGATGCCTTAGGCCTCTGCTTCCCACATTCTGGCACATTGTTCCACGGCCACTCCAGCTGTGGCTCAAGTGGGCTCAGGTGTGGCTTGGACCACACCTCTGGAGGCCCATTCACAAAGAGCTAATTCTGCAAAAGCACAGTGTGCAAGGGTTGTGGTGGAGATAGGGCTTCTTTCACCTAGAATTTTTAAAACGATGAAACCTCATAACTCAGACCGGGTCTTGTCAAAAGGGCAGGGCCACCAGTGGGTCTCCAGAACTATAGACTCACCAGCAGCATGTAAGATCCAGATAGGCACCCATGTGCACTTCTAACCTGACAGAACTCAAGTATGGACCCAAACCAACTAGTAGATAGGGGTAGGGCTACCTGATAATAAGGTGACCCAAACCTTCCAGTGTGCCTAGGCTGTAGCACATAAAGGGGTGGTTATTCTCAGTCTCAAAGACTTAACGTCTACCCTGTTGGGTTTCAAGTTTGCTTGAGGGCTATATTTTGCTTATCTTTCCTTTCTGGAATGGGAATGTCTACCCCATGCTTGTCCCACCATTGCATTTTTGGAGTAGATAACTTGTTTTGATTTCACAGCCTCCCAACTGGACTATGGACTTTTGATTTGGTGCTGGAACAAGTTAAGTGTTTTGGAACTATTGGGATGGCATGGTTGTATTTTGCATGTGAGTATTGGGGGCTCAGAGGAAGAATGCTGTAGTTTGACTTAATTTGTTCTTTATGCCTGTTGAAATTTAATTGCTATTGTAACACTGCTGAGAGGTGGCAGGAATTTTGAGAGATGACTAGGTCACGACGAGAAATTAACACAGTTCTTGTGGGACTAGAAGTGCAGATCTTGTTATGAAGCAATGCTAAGCATCATGTCCCATCTCTTCCACACATGAACTCTCACCCTTCCACTTCCTACGATTAGTTGAAATGCATAAAGTCCTCATAAGAAGTGGAGCAGAGGCCAGAGAATGCCATTGGACTTCCAGCCTGCAGAAACACCAGTGAAATAAACTTTTTTCCCCCTCATAAATTGCCTAGTCATAGGTATTTTTGCTATATCAATGGAAAATGAGGTAAGACAGAAAATTGTATGTTTTGTTCTTTCTTTTCCTACAAAATTTGTTTCTCATAGCTATATATGCATATATTTTCTGAGGTGCACTGCACTATTGAGTAGTTTTGCAGTCAGGACCCAACATCATGACAAGAGCAGGATAATTATTTAATGCATACTCATTGGGGATAAAGATCAATTGTTTCAATCACATGGATCAACTTGTAGAAACTTTAGTTTGCCTATCACCTTATTATGGTATAATTTTATTAGCCTTACTGTGATTATAAGATTTGTAAATCTTTGTTAAATAAAAGGAATGTAAATTAAAGGGATATATTTTGCTCCCACTACAACTAGGTATAAACGATTTTTAAATATTTTTGTTTGAAACATCATTATTCTATTTCTATTTTGGTTCAGAATGAAGCCATAAGCTACCTGGGTTTGACTGCTGAAAATTATTAGAGTTTGTAAAATTCTTGTGCTTCAAGATTCTGGACTGGCTAGGACGATGCTGGTCTGACAATGGAATAAGGCATGATGACATTACTGTTTCATGTAGAAGATGTTAGCTATGGTGCTTCCTAGGGCCTCTTCAGCATTTTCTTTGAACCCCAAACATCTTATGTCCCATTTATTTGGGAAGAAAAAGCAGATATTTTATTATAGGGCCATTGGATATCAGTTGTAAGCACCATTTCCTAGATTTGCATTGTTGATGTGTCTGCACTCACCTATTTCATTCACATTAAATACGTGTTTATCTGTATAAAATACAATTAACTATACACATGCACACATATGTGCAAATAGATTTATGTGAGATGCTTTCCAAAGACTGGGTAATACTTTATTTTTTGCAAATCAGTCATACTCCCTTTTAATTTTCTCTCATAAATCAACTTGATTAACATTGGAATTGATAGTTCAAAAAAGTTCAAATTTTTGAACTCCTACTTAAAAAATACAACTTCATAACAGCATCAAGAAACCTCTTTCCGGTGGCTCTAAAAGACTTTGTTATGCAGTAATTATCTGTTTCTTAGATACACCTCATATACTTGAGGAATACTCAAGAATGATTTCTGTCCTTACCACTTTTCTATCATGGTATTAATAATATAAATACATAAATAAGTATTAGTGTGCTAATATCTCCAGGTTCATAAGCTAAATCGAATTAAGACTGTTAAAAGTGATTCAGCTAAAGGAAATAAAATTAAAGTTATAAATTAAGCAGTTGAGAAGTGTTTTTTTCAGTTTTTTCCTCTTGATTAATATTTTCTCTTGCGTGTGTGTGTGTGTGTGTGTGTGTGTTATTTGTAGGGTGCACAGCAGTGGTATTCACTAACATGGGAATTCACAAGAAAGATTATTTTAAAATCTTTTCATAAATTTTGTTTTTGTAAGTGATTTCTGTGTATAAAATATAATCAGTATAATCACAGAATGAATTTTAGAAAAGGTTGCGATTTCATCCCATAAAAAAGAGTAATGACATCATTTTTACTAATATTAAAAATGAAACTTAAACACCAAGAAATTACTTTTCATTTAAAATGCTTTTCTATAACCATAAGTTTATGTCATCAGTACTTTACTGCACTAAAATGCACATTTTATATTTCTTATTTAAATTGGAAGCAATTTAATTAGCACTGAAAAACTAGTAGGAAAGGATAAAGAGGAATGGAGAGAGGCAGAGACAGTATAATCGTGAAACAGAGAAAGCCACATAGAGAATCAGGACAATTTCCAGCTCTGCTCACCTGTACAAATGGCAAGAATGATTTTAGCAACAGAATTCAAGATCTTGAGTGACCCATCAAACTCATAATCCATTTGTTACTTTCTTAGAGGATACTAGACTAAGAGCAAAATACCAAAACACATCTTTGTCCTGATCAGTCTTCAAATATTGTAGTGCCTAAGTTTCTTACATAAGGGCTTCGAACAAAGTGGGCAGGTAGAGGTTATCTCCATGGCAACCAAAAGTACCTCTATGCTTAAGAGCTCTCAAATCCCATTTTTATTTCCCTTAAGAATCTACAGTAAACCTGTGCACTTTAAAGGAAAGTTTAGACAGTATATTATTTCTTCAAATGAAGTAAATTAGAAAATTTCTAATCCTAAAAATATTTTTAAAATATGGGGAAGTTTTCAATTAAGTGTTTTGCCAGCATTTGCAATACACCTTATGAATTTTCTGCTGATATCTGCCAGGAGATATTGATGTTTCAGGGTTATGCTGCTTCTTATACACATTGTGAATATTGTGAATGGAGACTGAAGAAACTGATCCTGGAATTCAGAAGAAAAATTTCTGGCAGTGATTTCCCAGGAACAAATTCTACCATGATTTTCTTAGCAATGGCCAAGACCAATATAAGGCATCTAAGAAGTCAATGTCCAAAAATCATCATTCATCTTTTCCATTCATACTGATACTTATCCTGCATTTTGAATTACTTCACTGTTTCTTTCATTGTTTTTCACAGTTTTAAATTAAAAGTAATTAAAATGTGCTAACATATTTGTCAACAGTACACATACATTCTATTGTTTTGATGAACACGGCTTTATGGGCAGTTCTATAATTATTGCTTTAACAGTCTCTACATGAAAGCTTTTTAAAAGCATCTCTGCAGATGAAGACTGTTATGGCTTACCTCTTGAATGTCCCCCACAGGTTTACATGTTGAGTGCTAGGTTCCTAAGTGGTGATGCTATTGGGAGGCAATGGGCCAATATAAGGAGGAGCCTAGTGGAGGGAAATAAGCTCATTGGGTGCATGTTCTTGAAGGGGAAGCTGGTCCTGGCCCCTTTCTCTCCATATCTTTGTCTCCTGTCAGGCAAGTAGCTTTGCTCCAGCAGGCACTCCCAGACATAACGTTCTGCCTCACCGTAAGCATGAGATAGATGATGGGACCAAGCATCCATGAACTAAAACCTCCGAAAATGTGAACCAAAATAAATCTTTCCTCCTGTTAAGTTGTTTAGCTCAAGTATTTTGTCCCCAAAATGGAAAGTTAACACACACAGACACACACATACACACACATACACACACTTACTATCTTGAATGGTTGGATAATAAACTCCTTATTTAAGCAAGTATTTCTCAGTGTGTGTTTAGAAGAAAGGGTGCATGTGTCTTATAATTTGCATTTTCAGTTTAACAAATAGTAGTTAACTGTCCTATCTACAAGCCAACTTTGAGAGCAATGCAATAATTTTAATGTTTGGACGAGAAGCATTTTTTTAAGAGAGAACTAGATACTTCATGCATATAATTTCATTTAACCTTCACCGGTGATTCTGTTAGTGCATTTATCCACTTTTTCCCATAAGGAAATAGAGGTTCAAAGTGGCTAACAATTATTTAAGATCATCCAGTAACTAAGTGGCCTGCCAGGCTTCTGATGCTGTCAGTCAGGCTGTCAATCAGGCTTACAAGCTACTGCACACAAGTACCGAATGTTGCTGCTGAAAACAACAAATACTAAATAAACACTAAATGTTTAATTTAGGTCATATGTGTCATGTTTATTTTTAAATTTTCTATTATAGCTAATAGATCCTCTTGAAAAAATACTTATTAGCAGTATGTGTATTATAATACACACATATGTATATAAATGTATATTAAAATTAATAGATCTCCTTGTCAAGATATTAAGACTCAAAGTGACATAGACCTTTTCTTGATTAAAAAAAGGATAGGAAAAGAAAAATGTGATTTTCCCTTTAAGCTTGCAACTGATTTCTATGACTGTTATAACTGAACATAACAATTGGCCTTAAAACTAAATATAGTTCATTGAAGATATTTTATAATATATTCTTTTTTCTGATTATAGAAACCAATCAGCAAAGAAATAGAAAATGTCAATTCAATGTACATAAACATGGACTATGCCCATGGCAGGGTAGTGGGAGAGGGTAGAGGACAGGGTAGGAAAGTAGGGAACACCAGAGTCTGATTCTGCTCGGATGTACGTGTCAACTATTTGAGATTTTTTCCTGGCCTTCATTGTAAAATACATTAATGTAAATTTATTGTTCAGAGACTTGATTCCTATTAGGAAAAGCAATATTCACAAGGACATGAAAGTAGCTTGTTTAGGAAATGGTCCCAGGAAGCACTGCTTAGGGGGAGTGGAAGAGGAAAGGGAAGGAAGGTAGGAAGATAATAGAATTTCTTCTCGCTCCTCTTCCTCCCCCTCCTCCTCCCCCTCTTCTTTCTTCTCCTTTGTGGTACTGGGGATGGAACACAAGGGCATTCTACCACTGAGCCACACCCCCAGTCCTATTTTATTCTTTTATTTTGTAACAGGTTCTCACTAAGTTGTGGAGGCCTCGCTAAGTTGCTTAGGCTGGCCACAAACCTGCAATTCTCCTGTCTTAGCCTCCTAGGTACTGAGATTACAGGTGTATGCCACCACACCCGGCTTTTTTTTAACTTTTTAAAAAATAAATTTTGCTACATCTATGTTAGGTATGACATGTCATTATGGATACATACAGATAATAAAATAGTTGCTATAGTGAAGCACATTAATATATATATATATATATATATCATCTCACAGTTATCTTTTTTTTTGCGGTACTGGGGATTGAACCCAGGGGCGTTCTACCTCCCCGCTACACCGCCGGCCCTATATTTTATACTTTATTTTGAAACCGGGTCTCACGAAGTTGCGGAGGGCCTCACTAAGTAGAGAGAAAGAGAGAGAGAGAGAGAGAGAGAGAGAGAGACAGTGAGAGAGAGAGAGAGGCCTGAGGCTGGCTGCAAACCCGGATCCTCCAATCTCTGCCTCCCAAAGTACTGAGATTACAAGCGTGCGCCACCACGCCCGGCTACAGTTATCTTTTTTATAGTTTTCATTTTTTAGTGGCAATAATAGCTAAATGGCCATTATCAAAAAGTCAAAAGATAAGAAATACTGGGGAGGGGATGGATAAAGTGAATTCTGTTAAACTATTGGTGGGAATGTGGACTGTTGCAGTCATTATGGAAAACAGTATAAAGTTTTCTAAATAAATTACAAGTAGAAATACCATGTGTCCTGGCAATGAGTAGCATGTGAGGTGGTTTTTCATAGTAGTTATGATTTATATTTCTCTGATGAATAATGATGCTGAGCACCTTTTCGTATACATTTTGGAAATTTTATATTTTATTTGGGGAAATATCTATTCAGGTGTTTTGCCAATTATATTATTGTGTTATTTGTTTGTTCTTCTACAATTGAGTTACATGAATACTTTATAAATTTTGGGTACTTACTCCTCATTAGATACATGATTTGCAAATTTTTTCCCAATCTGTAGGCTGCTATTTCAGTTTGATGATCATCCTTTTTGCTGTGTAGAAATTATTTACTTTGATGTAGTCCCATTTGTTTATTTTTGTTTCTGTAGCCTGAGATTTCAGTGTGACACCCAAAACATTATTGCTAAGGTCAATGACTAAGATTTTTTTCCTGTGTTCTAGAAGTTTCAAATCACAGGATTACATTGACATCAGTTATCCATTTTGTGTGACACTATCAGTCAGAGTGCCTGGCTGGTAACTGAAAAGTTGGCGATTCAAGCCCATCCAGGGACATGTGTGTCAGTGCGAATATTTCAAAACAAACAAAAAATTCTTTATTAATAGAACATCTACTCTATTTTTTCACTTTGGAAAATACAAAATGTAGCAAGAAAAGTTCATTTTAAATGTGACTTAAGCACCCTTATTGCAAAATTTATTTGGGAGGATACTAAATACATTGTAATTTGACTAATAGCAAAGGAGAAATTATTATAGACATGGAAAAATAACAAAGAATCTTTCCTAAATAACACATGATTAGTAAACTATAATACACACGTGTGTGTATACATGTCTTCCCTGAATAGCACATTAACTGTAAACTATAATACACACACATATGTAAATACATATTAACAACATAATGTTAGGCTCACTAGAACATAATTCCAATACAACATAAAACTGGGTAAATATAGATATAGGAAGACAGTATTATAAACAAAAATTGAATCACAGATGACTTGATAAAATGAGGTTTCATGAACACATATGTTTTGGTCTATTTTTTACTTCTTTTTTTAAAATGTGCTTTTATCGGTGCATTATAGTCTCACATCACAATGAAAATCAAGTTGACAGTAACATACACGCACACAGCACTTGGTGACCCCCTGCCTCCCCCAATAAAGAGTACTGAGATTGACCTTGGTATATTCTTATATGTACACATGGTTGATGGTAGCGATCCCATTAATGAACTTCGTTCTTCCCCTTCCCCTTCCTTTAGACCACCTCCCTGGCTCCACTGAGGCTTCTCCACCATTGTCTGGAGTCTCTCTTGTATCCCAACTACTCCCTAGCTTGCGCATATTAGAGAAAACATATGACCCTTATCTTTCTGCGATTGGCTGATCTCACTTAATATAATGTTCTCCAGGTCCTTCCATTTTCTTGTAAATTTATTGCTGAGGCTTGAGTAACTTTAAAAGGCAAAGAGATACTTTCTGGGTCATGGTTTTGGAGACTGGAATTCCAACAGGATGGCCACAAGACCTGCTCAGCTTCTGATTACTGCCTTGTTATACCATGGTCAGAAAAGCAGAAGGGCAACTAGGCACACACAGAAGAGAGAAAACACAGAGGACAACCTTAATGCATAGCAATCTGCTCTATTGATAACCAATCAAGTTCATTGAGAGCAACAAGTCACTCATTCCCACAAGGCAGTATTAAGGTATTCACCAGGGCTCTGCCCTCATGATCCAAAAACCTCCCAGTAGTCCCCACCTTCCAACACTGCTACATTAAAGAATTATACAACAACAAGAGTTTTGGTGGGAACAAACCATAGCAAGTTGTTCTATGTGAAATGGTTATAATTTGGCTAATTTCTGTTGTCCTTTCTGAAAGTAATTACTCTAATTGTGTAGGAGTTTATTTCATTTCCAAGTAGTAATCAACAAGTAACTGTTTAACTTCTATATATTCAGGTTTAAATAATGCTGTCCTATATTGTGGGGCTGGAGAGTACTTGCCTAGCATGTGTGAGGTCCTGGATTTCATCCAAGTGTCACATAAAAAAGTCTACAGTTTGTAAAGAGAAATATTCAGTAGTATATGATCATCATACTACATTTGGTTTACAACAATAGATCAAAATACTTCCTATTATTCATGATAAATTTGCTGTGTTTATTTGGATAATTAATCAAATAACCAGAAATACAAGTGGCAATAATCTTGCTTCCTGATCATTATGAAATGTATCCAGTAAGACAAGAACAAAATGGCCTTGCCTGTAAACTTCAATTATCACTACATCAACATCGGACCAACCCCCAGGGAGACCAAATGTTTTAAACTGTGACACTCACCCCTCTTCTGGCAATCAGTCTTGGCTGGCATAATGAAACACAGTTAATCCCTGAACACGTGGAACCACAGCAGTTAACTTGCTCAACCATGCCTGTAACAATTCAATTAGCAAATCCCTGTGGACATTCTGTACTTCAGAAAAACTCTCCACGGATATTTTCACTAGACTTGTTTTCTAATCATGCTGGCAAATCTAACTGTTGGTACAAGAGAATATCATTGCCCTTGCCAAGAGAAAGGGTCAGATTTATTAATGATCCCATATGTCTACATTTCTGAAATGTCATTTCATGTATGTGATAGTGATTATAGTTAACAAAGGCTTTAAATCTTTGCTAGAGGTTAGTAATCAGAATCATATTCCTTTCATCTACTCAACCCAGATTTAATCTGGACAGAAATTTTAAAGAGATGTAGGTCATAAATAAACCAGATTTAGAAATTAAGAAATCAGAGCTCATATCACCATGACTACAAATATAAATATTCATCAAAAGGCAGGGTCAAAAATCACTGAATCAATGACTTAGAGCCCATGAAAACTGATACACACAAATAGTTGTAAAATCATTCAGATCTCAAAAATACAGTTCTAAGTTTTTAAAAGTATATAAGAAGAGGTAACTGGTAACTCTTTCTTGTTGGTTAAGCCCTATGGGAGAATTAAAACACGTCAGTTTGCTTCTTTTTTTCATAAGGAATAACTGGAATATGTACTTATGACTGTCAAATACTACGTAAGATTTTTCTTTTCAAAAAATTCCAATTTAATTTGAATTGATTTTGTAAGAAATTAAACAACAAAACTAGAGATTAGTATTTTATTTTTGAATACATACTATCCATTAGCAGGAAAGTATTTCTATTACAAACAAAATCAATCCACCTCACATATTTTCCTCATTGAAATAAAGGGTGGCCGAGTTTCTTTTTTGAATTTATTATTCCTCATTATTTCCAACTTTTTTTTGCAAATATAATTAGGTATTCTCAGGTCATTCTTTTTCATCTTTCCTATGTATCTCCATACAAAAAGCACATTGAGAGGTGAGAAAATTTAACCACAATAAAGTTGCTACAAGAAAGTAGCAGCATTTTTGTTGTATGAGTACAGCTAAGCTCTTAATTGTTAATTTTAATACTTCTACCTTTGAAAGGCAAATATACTATCTTACAAAGAGTTTGCTAATAGATATAAGAAGCTAGATTTTAACTATTCTTAATTTCACTAATTATACATTTATAATTAACATAATGACATTATGACATAATGACATTTTAGTCAATCATGGATATCATTACAGAAGAGTGGTCCCATAAAATTATATCCCCTAGTGACACCTGGCAGCCATCCTAAGTAAGGACGCACTTCCTAAATAAATAAATGCATTCTATTCTTCCTTAAACTTACACCCAGTGACTTCAACATTTCTTGCCAGATTCTGCCTTTTACATTTATTACTGTGATATTTGCTTTCTATTAGCCTCCGATTACTTATCTCTGAATATAAAATCTGACCTCTAGTTCAATGTTGATATATTTTTTTTGTGGTACTGGGGATTGAACCCAGGGGTATTCATTCTACCTCTGAGCTACACCCCTGGCCTTATTTTTTATTCTTTATTTTGAAACAGGGTCTCACTAAGTTGCAGAGGGCCTCACTAAGTAGCTGAGGCTGGCCACAAACCCGGATCCTCCAGTCTCAGCCTCCCAAGTACTGGGATTGATTACAAGCGTGTGCCACCACACCAGTCTCAATGTTTGATATTTGACTGCTGTCTTCCTTATAGGCCTCACCCCCTGCTTACCTTTATCCACATATGGACAGAGAGAAGAGGCCCATGAGTACTCTCCCAGGAGACGAGAGAAATGTTTCTCATAATTTTATGTGACCTCGGCATCCATGTATATAGTTTTAATTGTACAAAGTTATGGGGTACCATGTGATAATTCCAGACCTGAAGCAAGCTTCAGTCACCCTTGCCACAGTTTCCAGTTCTTCACATCCTCCCAGTTGATGTGTATATCTGCCTATAACCACTCCCTGGAAACTACTTCCCTGTGGTAGCCAAAAATCTTTCTTTTACTGGGTCCTTGGTCTCACAAAGTCCTTGAATGAAGTTGCAAACAAACAGAAGAGCAAGGGTAAGACTATGAATGCTTTATTTTAAGTCAAGGAAGAGAATAGAGAGACAGAATAGTTCCCCGCACAGGGGAGGTATCTTGCAGATACCTGAGCCAATAACCAAAATTAACTGTCAGTCTAGGGGCTTATATCCTCTTTTGTGACCCCCTCTTTGTTCCTCTGTGATCGGCCAGTTTTCTCTCTCTCCTGGTTCTCTCTCTTCTTGGGTTGCTCCCTCCCCTCTCCCATACCTATTCCTTTTTCTCCTTGCTTGTATGCATCTAGTTTCCCCTGGGCTAGGCTATAGGTTTGTTTGAACAGGCATCAGTAAGCATATTGTTTGTGATCAGCTTCAGGAGCCCCAGCACTTGGCTACACTGTTCAAGGCCTGTCTCAGGAACCATAACTCTAATCTATATGACACAGCAGCCTGAGAAACAGCACTAGTTACATTAGTCAAGGTCGGTTTGACTCTTGCCTCCCTGTTCTCATTTGTATTAACCCTGTGTCTTCCAGGGTCCTCAATCCTTCACTGCCTAGCTGTTTCTAAGTCCTCACCAAGGGACTGATGGACAGGCCTGAACTGAGTGGCTCACTGATCTTCACATCTTGCAGATAATGTGCTTATTTGCCTTAGTGACCACCTCGAAGTCACAGTGTGGTCTCCTGGAACTCATCCCTGCCTGCTTTAAATCCACCAATCAAACACCTAACTTGCCCTATTTGAGTAACACTAGACATAAGGAAGATGTTGGCCCACAGGTCTCTCTCTCTGTTTCTTTCCACATTTCCTTGACCTTTATGTGTGTGTGGCCTCCTGGCATGCTGTGTATTCCAGGAGTTATAAGTAATGAAGTATTAATTTCCATCTTGTGACTCTCCTAATCATTGAAGGTATGCTCTCCATCTTTAAGCATCCTGTTAAAACATTCATGCTTTAGTATCATAATGACTAAACAGGAACTATCATTAATAGCATTTAAATCATGACAAATACATTATAAAGTTGATAACATTTCAGAAAAGTGCCATACTGCAGTTGCCTATCCATGTATCTTTTTTTTTTTTTGCGGTACAGGGGATTGAATGCAGGGGCGTTCTACCTCCGCGCTACGCCCCCGGCCCTATTTTTTATACTTTATTTTGAAACCGGGTCTCACGAAGTTGCAGAGGGCCTCACGAAGGAGAGAGAGAGGCAGAGAGAGAGAGAGAGAGAGAGAGAGAGAGAGAGCACGCTGAGGCTGGCCGTGAACCCGGATTCTCCAGTCTCCGCCTTCCAAAGTACTGGGATTATAAGCGTGCACCACCAAGCCCGGCCTATCCATGTATTTTGAATCAATCATTTGTAATATTCTTTCATGAAGTACACTGGGAAGTTTATATTTTCAGGTATTCTCATTTGCATGTATGTTAAATATATTTGTAAGGTTACTGGAACAAACGAATGAGAAAATACTATAGAACAAATAAGTGAGAAAATGATATATTCAATTATATATGTTTTATGTATATTCTTTACTTCAAATATGAGCTAAGACAACAGAATAAATTTCTGAGTTGGACAAGATTTTATACATTTCAGATAATCTGTTTGCTTTTCCTAACCCAGGCTAATGAAATCACCAAAAGAAAACTAATTGTTTTCTGGAAGTAAGGGAAGATCTTTGTAACTTACTAAGCTTTCAATTCCCAAAGCAACTGGTTAAAGTGCAGGATATATGGCTATATTGTAGAGATTGGCTAAATTCCTCTAAGTAAATTATAGTAATTGACATGGATTGGTGAGACATTTATGAAGCTTTATGAATAATTGCACTTTTATTACCTATTGTAGGATAATTGCTAAGAACTGGAAACGAACCCTTGGATATTTGAAAAGTAAGGGGCAAATGAAAGTAAAATAATAATTAATAAAACAATTACCAGTCCAGTAATTTCTATTACAACTCCAAATTTAGAATATGCCAACCTTAGGGCAATTTGTATCAAGGAACAGCTGAATCTAAATACTGCTCTGAAAAAAAAGCACTATTTTTTTGTAATGCCTCATATAAGGTTATTAGAAATATATTAGTTATCTTTTAATACTTTATAAATGATATTTTGTGAATATTTTAGTTGTATCTATTTACTCTACAATTGGATAATTAACACATACATGTCCCTTAGTATGATAAAGTATTTTGATTATCTTAAAGGTCAGTGTTTAAACAGTATGTGTGCTGTTCTTGCTATCATTCTATGAGTAGTTACTACCTCAAGAAATTTAGAATAGCTTAATTATCATTTTATTGACATGTGAGAACTAAGACTATATGCTAATATTTAACAGTTAAATAACAATAGCCAAAATATTTGTTATGCAAACAGCATATGCTAGACTATTTGCTAAGAAAAAAAGAGAGAGGAGAGAAATTAAAATACTTTCGTAAGGTATTTGCTTTCCATTAAAATTTCTGTTCAAGACTAATTTGCAATATTTTATTTCCAACTGTCTGAAGCTGTGATGCTTGATTTGGTAGATTACATTTATATGTATGAACAACACAAGCACTTTCACTGTTCCACAATGAACAAATTGGATGCTTCAATATAAAATAAAGTTTCCTAGCATATGGCCATATTCCACTGAAATTAAGGAGAGTTTCTTATGTTTGCAGATGCAAAATAAATTAAGAAAATTAACTTTAAAATGGTAAAGTTGGGCTGGGGATACAGCTCAGTTGTAAAGTGCTGGGTTTTATCACCAGCAACTTTAAGTATACGACCCATGACTAGATATTAATCCACAAGAAAAAAATCACTATTTGTTGAAACAATTAATTATGGATGTTCCTTAACTTATGATGTGTCACATTCTGATATACCCATTGATAGTTGAAAATACTGTAAATCAAATATATATTTAATACTTTTAGCCTTCTGAATATGATAGCTTAGCAGAATCTACCTTAAACATGTTCAGAACACTTAATTAGTATATACTTTGGCAAAAGTCTAATATAGAGACTATTTTATAGTGAAATGTTTAATATCTCTTGTAATTTATTGGATACCTATATCAAAAAATGCTGGCTACACAATATACATAGAATATTGGTGCTTGTGATTGTGACTAGGTGGCTGAGTGGTTGTCCAGCATTATGAGTATTATAACACATATAGCTAGCTACCTTGGGAATAATTAAAAATCTAAAGTATAAACTGAACCAGTATTCACTTTTGCACCATTGTAAGGTGAAAACTTGTTAGTAGAACCATTGTTAAGTCAGAGACTGAATATTTCTATTATAGTTATTGGCTAATTTACTTTTAACTAAACTATACTGCATTTTTTCCCTTGCTTTAACTATTGCTTCGGGAACAAACACTATATGGAGATTGTATATCAGATTTTATCTTTTATAATACCATTGTTTGTTCTCATTATAATGATAATTGTAGTACCTGAAAGTATATTATTTGTCCAAAACATTCCTTATCTCTGAAATTGTGAGGGTTGCTTTCTGCTTTCAGGTTCTTTTCCCTTTCTTTTTTTTTTAACTTTTTTTTCAGCCTGAATCTCCAGTTACTCTATTTCTCCCCAAGTGAATTCCAAGATAGGTGAAAGACCAGTTCTTCATGTAGCACAGACAGCTTGTGAATAAGGTCTGCTCTGCTCTCCCCAATTTGGTTCAAGGGGGAGAAGTGGGTTTTGGCTGTCAGGCCACCTTCCTCAGGCCACGTCTAAGACTGCCCAAGGTTGTGGAAGAGTGAGTACACACGCCCCATATTTCCTACCATTCCACTGCAGGTTTTCCTTGTTTGGTTGTTTACTTAGAACTATAAAACTTTGTTTCCCAGAGATTCTATACAGTTATTTTATCCAATCTCTAGAATAATATCCCTATCTGTGGGGGAAATATGCTACAAGAACCCTAGTGGATGCCTGAAATCACAAATAATACCACACCCTATAAACTGTTTATTTTTCTATACCTACATATGATAATTTATAAATTAGGTACAGTAACAGATTAACAGCAATAACTAATAATGAAGTAGAACAAATATAAAAAATACTATAAAAATTTTTCCAGCAGCACTACTCCTATGATTTGAGGCCCTTGTTAAGTAAAATAAAGGTTGTCGGAACAGGAGCATGGCAATAAGGTAAAGCCAACCTCATAATCAATAGTCCTGCTAAGTAGCTAATGGTTAGGTATCAGCTACACCATACATACATATGCTCAACATAATGATGATTCACATCTTGTAAGGAATGGAGAAGGGCATGAGATTTCCTCACACTTCTCAGAATGGCACACAGTTTAAACTTATGGATCACTTACTTTGGCAACTTTCCATTTAATATTCTTGGAACCATGATTCACTGTGGCTCACTAGAGACTGGGAAATGGAGTGGAGGCAGACAGAAATCAAGAGGGACTTCTGGGATGTGGGCTGGGTTTTATGGGAAAGGAGAAGGGGTAGAAGGTAGAAGGATGGATGGTCATAATAAACACATGGTATGTATTTATGGAATTATCTCAATGTATCCCACTCATTTGTACTGTTGGTATGTGTTAATAACAATAATGAAAATAATAGAATTTTTATACTTTTATTGGTGCATTAAAGTCTCACATCATAATGTAGTTCATAGTGATAGTGACATACATGCACACAGCACTTGGTTGGCTTTCCCCGGGCTCCCTCCCTATTTACCCCCCCTCCCCATACAGGGTATTGAAATTGACATTGGAATCCTCACATATGTGCATAGTGTTAATGGGAGAGATTCCTTCATTGTTCCCCCCTGTCCACCCACCCCTTCCCCTAGACCACCTCCCTGGCTCCACTGGGGCTTCTCCTCCATTATCTGGAGTCCCTCTGGTATCTCGATTACTTCCTACCTTCTGCATAAGAGAGAAAACATATACATATAATCCTTCACTTTCTGTGACTGGCTAATCTTACTTAACATAATGTTCTCCAGGTCCATTCATTTTCCTGCAAATGACATGATTTTGTTTTCTTGCTTGCTGAGTAGAATTCCATTGTCTGTATATCCCGTAATTTTGTAATCCATTCATCTGTTGTTGGACACCAAGGTTGGTTCCATGATTTGGCTATTGTGAACTGTGCTGCTATGAACATGGCTATGCATATATTACTGTAAGTCTCTGATTTCAGTCCCTTTAGAAAAATACCCAGGAGTGATACAGCTGGATCATATTTTGGATCTATTGCCAATTTTCTGAGGAAGCGCTACACTGATTTCCATAAGGCCTGCACTAATTTGCAATCCCACCAACAGTATAGAAGAGTTCCTATTTCCCCACATCCTCACCAGCATTTATTGTTCTTTGACTTCTTGATGATTTCCATTCTGACATGGCCAAGGGGTAAATGCCATGTTTTTTCAATGTTATTGTAGGGGAAGCAGAACCTGATGCTTACTAGACTATCATTTTCCTGATGTCACTTAAGGATTTTTGTGTTTATGATTATGACGTACATGTACATGAAAGAGATATAATCCATATTTTTATTATATGTATTACCTGATTTTGCTATTGGGATAATTCTGAGCTCATACAAAAAGTTAGGAAGTATTATGTATGCCCTATTTTTTGGAAGAGAATGTTGAGAACTGGTATTATTTTTTAAACATTTGGTTGAATTAATAAGTGCAAAATAAGATTAAAGATGTTCTTTTTGGAAGATTATTATTTATTAAATTAATAGTATAGTGATGTTCAGGTTATCTATTTCTCTTTTAATGTGCTTTGGTGTGTGTGTGTGTGTGTGTGTGTGTGTGTGTGTGTGTGTGTCTGCTTTTTGTTTTTCAAAAAATTTGTTCATTTCACCTAATTATCAAAATTATGGGCTTAAAATTATTTTAATTCAATTGTTGTTATAATCATGGAAACAATATCATTGCCCTCTTCACTTTTGATCTTTGTAACATGTATATTCTTTTTCTTATTATTCCTTGTTGAAGTTCTATCAGTTTATACATCTTTTAAATGAACTGGTATTTTGGGTTAGGTTTTTTTCCCCTGCATTATTATCCTATTCTTATTCGACTGATTTCTGTAGTGATTTTTAAATTGTTTTTCCTCTACTTGTTTTAGGCCTAAGTTATTTTCTTTCTCTATTTTCTATGGTAAAGTCTCAGACTATTACATATATATGTATATTTTCTTTTGCACTATTTCATTCAATACTAAAATATGACTCTACCCATTGTTTTTACTCCATCCTATACACTTTGATAATTATATGCTCATTTGTAATTAGTTTAATAAAATTTTTATACCCTGAAACTTCCTATCAGATTTTGTGTGTGTATGTGGTACTGGGGATTGAACCCAGAGGCATTCTGCCTTCGAGCTACACTCCCAGCATGATTTTATTTTGTATTTGGAAACAGGGTCTCTCTAGGTTGATGAGAGTGTCACTACTTGCTGAGGCTGTCCTCAATCCTGCCATCACCCTGTCTCCACCTCCCAAGTACTGGGATTACAAGCATGTGCCACTGCACCCTGCTCTATCAGGTTTTTTGTATTATTTGGTTATGTGTTTAATTTTTGAGTGGAGATTGTCCTAATATGGACCTATAGATAAACTCTAGTTCAATTAAGTCAGATAACATATACTAAATTGATTTATATTGTTTTATATTTTTAATGTTTGATTTATGACTTAAAATAGCATATATATCAATAGAAGTTCAATGCACTTTGGAAGTATTTGATCTGATTGTTGGGGAGAGTGATCTGTATCTGTGAATATTAATCAGATAACTTTGCTTTCCTTGTTTATTTCTATAATCTTGGTTATTTTGGCTGATGGTTTATCAGTTACTGGTTAAGGTTTACATTTCTAGTTATAATTGTGGATTTGTCTATTTCCTTTTTAGTTAAATCAGGTTTTTGTCATATATTTTGCAGTTTTGGGTTGGTGTGCAAACATTTAAATTTGCTGTTTTTTCTTGATAGGTTGATGCTTCCGTCATCAATCAATGCCCTTTTTACCACTGGTATTTATTTTTACTCTTTAGCCTATTTTCATAATATTAATAAAGTCATTTCAGATTTCTTTTGATTAGTATTTGAATGACAATTTTCCATCATTTTATTCTTGATCAATTAATATATAATGATATTTGGTATGAGTGTTTGGGAGACATAAAATAGTTGAGTATGTTTATAGAGTCACTTTGCCAGTCTCTTTCATCTCAAGAATTTATTCTACTTATTTTAATTAACTTACATTGATGCCATTATATCAATTTATTTATTTTTCCTCTATTTTTGTTCCCCTTTAACTATCTTCCTGTGGGTTAAACATATTGCACAGTCCATTTTTTGTTAACCTATAGTGTTTTTAAGAAATTTCTTTGTATAGTTTTAATTGGTAACTTCAGGGAAAGAAATATAGAGTGTATTGAAGTTGCTATCATCAACATTTTATCTCTTCATATGGATTATAGCTATTGTATCACCAGTTAGGTCCTTTTACCTACAATCCCAATTATAATATAGTTGTGTTAAATACTACCAGAAAAATAATGTTCCATTAAATTTTCACATTTTTGCAGTTTGACTTTTTAAGCAAAGAAACTTGACTTACTAGATAATTTCTCCTTTCCCCTAGACTCATATGCTCCACCCATTCCAAGACTGTTAGAATTGTAGCCATCTTCTCTCATTCAAAGTTACACCTTAGTTCTCACCAAATTGCCCCCACAAAGGGAAGAACTGGGCATGGTGAACTGATGAGACTGTTATATTTCTATAACAATTTCTCTGATCGCAGCTCCAAAAAGTCCCATGATTGCACTGCACATAATGTCAACAATTTTAGTTTTTGAATCTTACTGAATATTAACTCTGGACATTGTCAAGGACCTCCGACAAATGTTATGATTTTTGCTTTTGACAGTCAAACACATCTTAAAATTCACTGAGGAATCAAAAGGGGAAACAGCACTACAGAAAGAATTAGAAGCTGAATGTGAGAATAATAATATATTTTCTCATATATTTATTCTTTGTTGCTTTCTCATTTCTAATGATCTAATTATCTTCTAAATTTTTATCTTTTTCTTTTGCCATGTTGCAACACATGTGCTTATGGCAAATTTTCTAAGCTTTCCCTTACATGATAATTTCTATATTTTAAAATGTTTTCATATATATACATATATATATATGTGCAGCATAGTCTCACATCATAATGTAGTTCAGACTGATAGTGACACACATGCACACAGCACTTGGTGAGCTTTACCCCAGCTCCCTCCCCACTCTTTCCCATTCCCCATACATGATACTGAGATTGGCATTGTGTATAAAGCATGGGATATAAAACAACTTTCAGGAACTCATAAACAACTTGTTTAGACATGACATTATACAGCTCAGATTGCTTCAAAAATCCAAACAACTTGTCTTGGCATTTCAGCAGAAGGCCCAGACCAGACACCTGTGCTAGAGTTGATAATGAACCCTTAGCTCTAAAATGCCTTCTCACCTTTGATGGACTTACATCATCAATATATTTGTGGCTACTCACAGGAGTCTGACAGGGTTCAATAAGCCTGGATGAGCTTACCAAAGACACTGGGCAATGCCCATAAAGTCCTATAAAAACACAGGCCTTCCTATGAACAATGCACTGAGCTTTGCTTATGCCCTGACAGTCAGCCCATGTGTGCGACTCCCGTCCAGCAACTTGCTTTGGTCCTGCTCTTCTTGCTGACCCAGGATCAGGGCAACTCCAGCATGCTCTATGCCTGGGCCAACTCCTGAATCTCCTCTTCCATTCCTGGACTTGATTCATTATTCCCTACTCCCTATTTCTTTGTTTGTAGTGTTATTACTAAGTATTTGAAGTGCTCTAAATATATGGAAATTGTGCATTTTTAGGACATTTCTTCAGCTTGAATTGTTAGATTTGCTAATGTGAAGTGTATTGTTTGATGCTCATTCATCAGTAATTGGCTTTGGCAAAGCAGCTACCCAGCATCCAAACTTAGGTCAACTTTGCTTAGACAATTTCCAGATAAGTTCCAGTGTGCTTCAACCTTTGTGTTGAATAAACCCCGTGACACTGTGGAAAGACACAAATTGTGATGTTACTTATTGGTTTTAGGACCTTCAGCCCCATTGCTCATAATACATTGGTATTCTCACATATGGATATAACATCAATGGAAATACCTCCTTTGATAATTCTCAATCCGCCACCACCACCCTCCCCTGGACCACCTTCCTCATTCCACTGGGGTTTCTTCTCCATTATCTAAAATCCTTCTTTCACTTTCTGTGACTGGCTAATCTCAGTTAATATAACATGTTTTCTGATAATATTGTCATTTGACATAGAATTCAGTATTGACAAACTTTCAGCACTGAAGATGGTGTACCAGTTCCTCCTTGCTTCCATGGTTTCTAATGAGAAACCTGTTACTAAAGATGTCGTTCTCCTCTAGATAATGTTTCTCTCTCTGTGTCTCTTTTCATGACATCTTTCTCTTTAATTGTCACAACTTTGACAGTAAAGTGTTGGTGCATACTGCTTTTGTGCTTATCTTGATTGAGATTGCTCAGTTTCTTTCATTCATTATTTTAGTTTCTTGCCAAAGTGGAGAAATATTCAGCCTTTATATCTTCAAATATTTTTCCAGCCATTCATTTCCCCGCCACTCTTCTTCTGGGACTCTAATGAAACAGATGCTAGATCATTTAATTTTGTCCCATAGGTTCAAGAGGCCTAGTTTTAGTGCTGTGAATTTCATTCTGTTGTTTACATTGGATAGTTTTCATTGATTTATATTCAAATTTATTCAATCATTCCTCTGTCATTTTCATTTTGTTATTGGGCCCATCCAGTAATTTTTCTGCTTGTTTGTTACAATTTTTGGTTTTTAAGTTGTCATCTGATCCTATTTCATGTCTTTGATATTTCTGCTGAGACTCTCCATTTTTGTCACGTTTCAAATGTGTTTGAGCAGGTTTTCTGAATCATTGTTATAACAGCTGTGTTAATATCCTTCGTTAATAATTTCAACATGATGTAGGATAGAAGAAATAAGTAGGTAGAAAGGAGACAGGAAGGAAAAGTAAAATATAACTTTAATGTAAGAACCTGGAGCTGAAGTGCTTCAGCCTCTACTCCACAAACCAGTTCTCTTTCCCAGGCCTGACTCTCCCAAATTCCTGGGGAACATAGTGAAACCTTGTTTCAAAATAAGAAATAAATGAGGTTGAAGCTCCGGGGTAGAAAGCCCCTGGGTTCAGTCTCCAGTACCACAAAAAGAAAAGAAGGAAATGTATATTATCAAATAACTGAGCCGGGCGTGGTGGCGCACGCTTGTAATCCCAGTACTTTGGGAGGCGGAGACCGGAGGATCCCGGTTCGTGGCCAGCCTCAGCTGGCGCACAAGCACGCGTGCGTGTGTGCACGAGCGTTCTCTCTCCCTGTCTCTCTCTCTCTCTCTTTGTCTCTCTCTCTCTCTCTCCTTAGTGAGGCCCTCAGCAACTTCGTGAGA
>PVJS01016676.1:0-37175 GCA_004027185.1 Glis glis | reverse complement strand
CGGTACCGCAAAAAAAAAAAAAAAAAAAGAAATTTAAATTAATAGAAAGCCATAACAGATCTTGGATAAAAGACTCAGCATCAAAATGATGTAATTCTCATTGAGTTAACTTTTTAAATGTCACAAAACTTCAATTAAAATATTAACATCACAGTTAGAGAAGATCTTTCTAAAATTAATAAACAGAAAATAATCCAAGAAGAATAATCAAAGCCAATGATTGTGTTTCTGTATGTTTTTCCCCTGAGAATAGTATGGATCAATGTCCTCACTAATACCAACTTTACCTCCTTCACCTCATCTTAGCATGGGTTTTAAAACAACAGGAGGGCTTTAAGCACAAAAAACTTATTTCAAAAAGGGTTAGAGATAAAAAGTAAAGGAGAAACAATATATGTTCTTGTATTTATTTGATATTTGTGTGTGAAACATCAGTGATATTCTTTGAAATAGAAGTTAAGTAAATCTGGTTGAATTAATGTAGCTCTATAAGGGAGCCAGAAACTGAAGGCAAAGGGAAAGGAGATCCCACACTTTGATCTGGTCAAGTATGCATTGGACTGGATATCTATATGTGGCATTTTGAGTCAACAAAGGGAAAATGTTGATTGCCCTAGGACTCTGTACTGGAAGTAGAGATTTGTAAGTTGGCCAAAAAATTGAAATGTGAAGGTGTCAAAGGTATGTTTGCTCTTCTGTGACTTGAGGTCAGCCAGCTTCTATATTCTATCATTCTACGAGCAACTTCTCATTTGACAATCATGCTTCTTTCTAAAAGGACTGAATGTGGAGCTGGGAATGTAACTCAGTATTAGTGAGGAGGTAGAAACATAATAGGCAGACAGGGTCAAAGGTTCATGATAGGAAGATCAAACTTTCTAAGGGCCAACAAAATCAAACCTCCTGGGAGTCAATAAGATGCTTGCAAGACTCCAAATGTTCCAGGCCATAAGCAGACAGTATCTAAATCCCAGGAAACTACCTCAGCCACAAAGAATGAATAAGTTACCTGAACTGGGCATGAGCTCTCAAGACAAGACACTGACTGAAGGGACAATTCAAAAGAAAAATCAACATGGATTGGATGTTGCTGGGACCCCGGACCAAGAGAGGGAAATTCAAAGAAGGAAATCATCTAGAAAAGCCAGCCCCAAATGGTTGGTCACTCAGGAACCCCTTCCTTTATGAGCTTTTCTCTCATGCACAGATTGCATGGACTCTGGGAGAAGGCAGTGTACAATTGGACGGAGCTTGGTCCAGGTCACTCCCTGGTAGCGAGCAGAAGGCATCCACTGGCCCCCAAAGGACCCTAGGGGTGATCTGCGACTCTCTTAGGTACATCAACATGGACTTTGGGAAAAGTCAGTGTGCAATTGATAGTGTTCTGCCCGAGCCACTTCCAAGTAGTGACCAGAAGGCAGCTGCTAGACACCAAAGTCCCCACTGCCCATAGGGGTGATCTGCCCCCTTTGATCTCCTGCTCTCTTTATGATAAACTCTCTGCTCACCCTCTTGGTTTCTGGGGGGGGTCATTCCTTGAATTCCATCAGACATGAGCCTGGCAAAGAAGCCGTCGCTTTCAGTATAGCACTTGCCTAGCATGTGCGAGGCCCTGGGTTCAGTCTCTAGTAACACACACACACACACACACACACACACACACACACACACACAATTTTAAAAAAAGGAATGAAAGTAGAGTGGTGATAAAATAAATTTACAACAAGAGAATAATCAAGTAATATTATAAACAATTAAATTCACTTTAATAGTGAAGAATATACTACATTGCCCTTAGGTGTCTGACAAATGACTTGAGGTCTAATTTATTTAAGACCAAAATAGCTAAAGAATTTGTTGGGAGTTACTTATTATTTGGAAAACAAATTTTGTGAATCAAAATGGTAATTTGCCTTTACTATTTTTTTTAAATTTAGAAACAGTAATCTTTATCCAAAAGCAGTAACCTTGAAGAAGATTTATTTAAGGCAGAAAACTCGGGAGTATTTCAGTACCTTGGGACTGATTCTACACAAGTGACTTCACTTAGATCCAACATTGGCTTTATTTACTAACAGTGAGCCAAGGAAACCAACCAGCAGCTCTTTTTTTTTTTTTCCTCTCTGTGTTTTGTTCATCTCTCTGGTAAGGGGATTCCGGATTATTATTCAGCACTGGGCAGGATGCCCGAGTTCAGGGGTTGCCAGGAGATGGAAACCCTCCTTAGATCAGGGGCTCCCAGTAACGGACAAATGGAAACAAAGGAAGATAAAAGTAGGGTGGAGGCCGGGTGTGGGCTGCTGGCTTTCTGAGTTTCTATTTTAAATCGCTTGCATGGAATCTTGAGGGTGGATGCCATTTCTACACTATTGTGAAAGTCATCAGAAATGGGACTGTGGGCATCCTGCTTCACTTCCTGTCTAGGTGAGTCCTATATTGAAACTTAACCTGAAAGAGTGCTTTTAGCCCTTAATGTGAAAATATTATCCAAGGGTGTAGCTGCACACTGCACCTCAAAGGCAAGTTCAGAAAAATGAGCATAATGAAACTTTACATGGTTCAAATTCATTCAAGGTTGGAGTGAGGAAAATACTGATCATATTAGAGCTATTGCTATAGAACAAAATCTCTTCTCTCTTGCCTTACTGAAAGTATGCTCTTCGTTCTTACTATGCCTTCTTTTTCACATATTCTCTGTCTCTTTGCTATTTTCAAACCTGAAGCAAAGGTATTCATCAAAGGTCATCCTCTTTTTGCCTTCTTAATCGGCCCTCCCCTAGACATTGTGCCGAAACTCAGCTCACTCCTACATAAGTAGTTTCTGAATTCACATTCTGACCCTGATCTTTCTTCTGAGATCCAGACACATATTTCCAATTATCCAATATTTTAACTTATATGCCCTGTCGATCTAGATGAAGCTTGTTCAAAACACCTTAAAGCATTTGAGTAATGTTCCTTATATGAAAAGCATGAGTATGTTATAACAGATGTCCCAAATTGCCTTTTATATTCATAACCCAGTGTCTGCCACCTGAGTGCCTCCAAACTTTCAGACATCTGGAACTCTTTAATAATTAAAGGGGGGAAAGCCTGGAAACCTCACCCCACATAATGTTCCTCTTGATATCTCCAAGGATCCTTGGAGGAGAGGGAACAGGTGGGATGGAATGAGAGATTGTATTTCTACTAGTCACCTCTCCTAGTCATCTTGTGTTCTAATTTCCTGCTTTGGTTAAGTTCTGAGTCTTATGACTCCCAGATTTGATCTCTCCTTTGAGCTCTGGAATAAATTTCCTAAATGCCTTTTCAACACTCAGCTTGGATATCTAATAAGCATCTCACACTTACAGTACACAAAATTGGACTCTCCCCCCACCCCAGCTGTTTCTGTCATTTTCTCCACCTGAGAAAACGGCACTACCATTCATCTAGTTCCTGGAGCTGGAAGTTCAGGAATCATCTTCGATTTTTCTCTTTACCACAAGCCCAGCAATCTGTCTGCTGTATTTTCAAAACATACACTGAGTAGATCCCTTTTCACCCACTTTGATACTATCAGTATCAGACACTTGAACAATAGCAATAGCCTCTTATTGTCTATTGTTTTATTGTTTCCATGCTTCTCTCTCTACATTCCAATCATTCCACAAAAGTCACTGTGATCCTCTAAAAAAGCATAAATCAAATCATGTCACTCCTGAATTCTAAACTGCCCAAGAACACCTCTTCATGATTAGGATAAAATCCAAACTCTTAGTTTACAAAGACCTCCAGGACCTGCTTTCACCTACCTCCATGTCTTCATCTCTGGTCTTGCTCTCCATTGTTTCCTAAAACTCCATCCATCATGATCATTCTTTCTTTCCTTCTTTCCTTCCTTCCTTCCTTCCTTCCTTCCTTCCTTCCTTCCTTCTTTTTTTTTGTACAAGTAAGTTCCCAGGGGCATTCTATGTCTGAGCTATACCCCAGCCCTTTTTATTTTGAAACAGGGTCTCACTAAGTTGCTGAAGGTCTCACTAAATTGCTAAGGCTAGCCTCAACCTTGCAATTCTCCTGTCTCAGCCTCACGAGTACTGAATTATGGGTGTGTGCCACATGCCTGGTTTATGGTTTTCGTATTCTACCTTTAATACAAGTTTTTGGGTTTTTTTTTTTTTCATCTTAATGCCTTTGTATTTGATGTTAGTCTTTACCTGGAACTCTCTTTCACTAGAATTTTGTCTTGCTCAACATTCTCACTGCTGTAATCCAAAATGACTGACCACACAACTTAGAGGAAAGAAGATTTATTTGCTCACAGTTTTTGGAGATTTTAGAGGTTAAGTCCATGTGAGGCCAGGTCTGCAGAGCTCAGGGCATGGCAGTGGGAAGCTGCAAGAGGGAGAGCTCTAGGCTCTGTTCTCACATCTTGAAATCCAGAAGCAGAGATATCAGAGGGAGGAGAGATTTTATATAATCCCAAGGCCATGCCCCCAAGGCCCCCTCCCTAGCAACCAAGCCATTTCCAACATTGCTATCTTGTTTCATTGAGGGATAGGGGAACATTCTAAATCCAAACCATTACAGGTTTTATTGTCTATAATTTAGTTTAGAATATTTCAACATAATGTGGCTATCTGTGATTAATTTTAGTCCCTACTGTAGAAACTTATAGGAACTAAATTATTCTAAACTAGATTGCATGCTCCCAACACATGTTCTAGTTCCTCAACCTTTATTTCTTTACAGTATTTATAACTTTAACCTATATCTATATTTTTTTTTCTCATTGTATGGCTACCCCACTCTATAGAATTGAAGTTCTCTGAGGGCAGAATACTTAGTGCCTGAACTTGGATTAAATAATCATGTAGGACTTGTCATTTTTTTTAGCTTCATTTTCTCATTTGTAAAATACAAAGAGTAAAATGATTGAGGTGAGTACACCCATGAATACTTACCATTCCCTTTTCTATTTATCTGTAGAGTAATTGCACTGTCTTATTTGGCCCATGTTGACTACACCCTGCGAGAGTACTCCATTCATATCAAGTCTCCTACCACTGTGCCTCAATAAATCAATAACATGAAATTTTGATGCCTTCATGAAAAAGCTTAGGTATCTATGTATTATAATTATATATTACATATGCATATATATGGGATTATATATGTATATATTTATGTAAATATTTATATAGTGCATGTTATATTCTATATGGTTGTATTCATTTATTATTACCATATACACAGATTATTTGTTCTTGAAAAACTGAAGTTAAATGGATATCGTTAATTTTTGTATAATTTATTAGAATTTTTTACAGCATGATTAGGAGTGGCGGTGGCAGTACTCACTGAAGTCTTCTGTTTTACATCATGAATAAAGACAGTTCTGGGCTTACACAGTGCTCATTGCCTCACGTGATGCCTCAGATTCATGTCAAAAATATCCAGCTATGTAATTCAGCATCAGCAAATCTGTTAGTGCCTCCTTAGCATAAGACTGCTACTTTTTTCTCCCCTAAGACTCTCTCATCTTATGTAACTTTCCAGAATAAATGGCAAGGAAAGACCTGGAGAAAGCTGGGTAGGCGCAGCAGGACTTGACCTTGTGTCTCTGGCTGGCAATGTGGTAACTTCAGCACTACAACAGGGGCCATTGTCCACAGCTCAGACCTTATAAGCTAATGGCTATGGGTCGGGGCCTTGCTGGCCATGCCTGCATCAGTGAGCCATCTGGAACAGAGAGGATAGACAACCTTGAGCTTTTTTTTTTTTTCTAGGTCCCATAAGCCAGTAACATCTCTTCTATCACTGGCTTAGGCTTTTGAAGGCTGATTTCACCTTGGAAGATTGGGTACCAGAAAGAAGAGGATAAGGCTCCTTAAGATTATAGATCCATGAGAAAAGAAGGGCTCATGTAGGGAGAAGCATTAGAAATAAGTTATAATTCAGCCTGAAATAGTACTATCACGATAGCAGCATTAGCATATCCATAATTACATTGTTTGGGGGTCATATGCAAATAAAAGGTATTTTGCATTATTTTGGAACATTTTCTACACAGTTTTGAGTGTCTGTAATATCCATATAGAGGTCACCACCAGCCTGCACTGCTCGTTTGTAGTTGATTGGCCACAAAACAAAGTCAACTAGAAAGGTTGGCCAGTAGCCTTTGAGGGGGGCTTACATGCGGGCTTGGGGGAAATCACTCGTTTTCTCCTGGACTATTAGTGACTGAACCCCTTTGGTCTCTTGGGAATATGAACTCATATAGAAAATAGTGGGACTATGAACATATAGACAGAATAAATTGGGAAGAAAAGGCCAAGTGATTAAATCACAACAATGGTAAATTTCAAAAACTTTGAGGGAGTAACCACAGGAGTTTCTGTTGATCATTAAGGCTGATATCAATTCAGACCTCCTACTGTGTCACGTTTTCTGGGAAAACTGGCCATTTTTCTTTCTGCCCAGATGACCTTATAATGAACTCCTATTTACTAGGGTAAGCAGAGAACAGTGTTCTTCGAGCCATAAATGATAGTCTACTTAATGACTAATACACAGGGTCTTCAACTATTGTTCTTTATCTTCAAGAGTCCTCGACTGCCCAAGGGCACTGAATAGTCAAGATCTGTCCCATTTTACTTTCGAATATATAAGCATTGTGACCTCCCATGACTATTTATTACTCAGGGTTCTTCAGAGAAACAGAACTAATAGAATATTTATAAAAGGGGACTGATTAGATTAACTCATTTGATCAAAGGCTAAAAAGCCCCATTATAACCATCTGCATGCTGGAGAGCCAGAGAAATAGGAAGCAGCTCAGTCCAAGAAGCTAGAGGCTTCAGAATGAGAAAGATACCACTGATGCAGTCCCAGTCCAAGGCCAAAGCCCCAAAGGCCCCTGGAGAGCTGCTGGTGCAGGTCCAAGTTCAAAGGCTGAAGGACTTGGATGATGTTCATGGACTGCAGCAACAGAAAAAGGGCACCTGCTCAGGAAGGGAGAGAATGGGTGAGAACAAGCTTCCCCCTTCCACTTTTTCATTCCATTTGGCCTCATGGACGGTGCTGCTCACATTCATGATGGGTCTTCCCCACTCAGTTTGCTGCCCCACATGCTAATCTTCTCTAGAAACACTCTCACAGACACAACCAGAAGTGTGCTTTACCAATTTTCTAGGCATCTCTCTGTCCAGCCAAGATGGTAACCAAATATAACCATCATGCCTATCTAGAAACAAATTACCACAAGGATTCCAAAATACCACAAAGACATCCCAGGACAGTCAGATAAAACAAAAATCCTACCACACATTTTAAGAGGGAATTGATTATCCTGGTGTATGGCAAGCATTGCAATCTTTGTCTTCCTTCTATATGTCATGAAGACCTTCTCCAAGACAAAAAATAGGGCCGGGCGTGGTGGCGCATGCTTGTAATCCCAGTAGTTGGGAGACGGAGACTGGAGGATCCGGGTTCGCGGCCAGCCTCAGCTACTTAGTGAGGCCCTCCACAACTTCGTGAGACCCAGTTTCAAAATAAAGGATAAAAAATAGGGCCGGGGGTGTAGCTTGGAGGTAGAACGCCCCTGGGTTCAATCCCCAGTACTGCAAAAAAAAAAAAATGTTCTTCATCCAGGAGACATACAGGTAAGAAACCAACCTCCTCATTGCTTTCCAGAAATAAAAGGCTATTTATATATGACAAGTAGACCAGAACTTTGGCTAGGCCAGCCGTGTCTTCAGAGTTCTGAATCCTGGTGAGTATTAGCTAGGGACAAAATGGTAGATGTTTCACTTTCCACATGTTAGGGTTCTACATAAAAACAGAACCATTAGGATACACACAAACATATATATACACATACAGTCATGTGTATATGCATATATGCACATAGGTTGAGCATCCCTTATCCAAAGCTTAGGACCAAAGGTAGTTTAGATTTTAATCTTTTTTAAATTTTAGAATATTTGCTTATACATAATAAGATATCTTGGGAATGGAACCTGAAGTCTAAAACCAAAATTCATTTATATTTCAATATATCATATACACATAGCATGAAGGCAATTTTTGCTTGTTTTTGTTTTGTTCTGTTTTGTGGTACTAGGGATTGAGCCCAGAGACATTCTACCTCTGAGCTACACCCCCAGCTCTATTTTATTTTTTAGTTTGAAACAAGGTCTCACTAAGTTGCTGAGGCTGGTCTAGAACCTGCGATCCTCCTGTCTCAGCTTCTCAAGTACTGGGATTATAGGTGTGCGCCACTACACCCGGCCCTGAAGGCAATTTTATACACTATTTTCAGTGTACCTGGGACTTGAGTGCAACCTGTCATATGAGGTCAGGTATGAAATTTCTCACTTGTGGCATCGTGTCAGTGCTCAAAAACTTTTGACTTTGGGAGTATTTAGTATTTCAGATTTTCAATTAGGGATGCTCAGTGTGTGTGTGTGTGTGTGTGTGTGTGTGTGTGTGTGTGTGTGAGTGTGTGTGTGTGTGTGTGTTTAGAAAGAGAAAGAGAGATTTTAAAGAATTATTGTGTGCTATTGTGCAGTCTAGCAAGTTTGAAATTAGCAAGTTGGGCTGGTGGGCTGGAAACTCAGGCAGGATTTCTGCTGTGAGCTTGAAAATTCCTCTTTTGGAAAACATTAGTCTTTGCTCTTTAGGTCTGCAACTGATTGCATAAGGCCCACCCAGATTATGGAGGATAAACTGGTTTACTAGATTGAAATGCTCATCATATCTTAAAAAATACCTTCACAGCAACATCGAGACTGGTATTTGATCAAATAAATGGGCAGTATAGCCTAACCAAATGATAGAAAATTCACCCCCACACCACACACCATTCATTTACGTTTACCAATTAGAATTATTTGACTTAGATTGAAGCTTACCTTTTCACTCTTCCTGGGGGAAAAGGGAGAACTTGGACAGTTGCTAAGTTAAAAGAATAGGCAAAATAGAGTTGCAAACCCAGTTTCTGTAACAGACATAGTCAAAGGGCTTTGGCTTGTTTGATTCTGGTATACAGATGGTGCTCCTAACAAGGTGGTTTGACTCAGGAAAGCAGGAGCTTCCCTTTCTGTTCTGCCTGATCTGACTATCCCAAAGTGTCCGACTGAGGGACATGTGGGGGCTGCAGTGTGTCCCACACTCCACCTTTCAAGCCTCTTTCTTGCTTGTGGGGCTATACCTCTTTTAAGGCAGAGGCACCCTTCTCTCTGTTTTGCACAAGAGCTCCAGGGATTAGCAATACCATGCCTGGGCCCCTGAGGCTGTGGCCAAGGAGAAGAGGGTACCTAATTTGGATGTGCACCAAGTTGTCCTTGGAGCTCTCTGTTAGCCACATACATCTCTGTATCTTTAAATATGTTCTTTAAGACACAACATCCCAGCAATTCAAAAAGGTTTTCCTCTCTCTAATTGAAAGATGAAAACAGAGATTATTTTAGGTTAAATGCATAATTAGCTTTCCATTCTTCCAGTTGCCAGACCCACCTCCTTTTCCTGCTGAAACAGGCCCTGTGGCCCTCTGGAAAATGTTTCCTCCTAAGTTTATTTTCCTCTAGAGCAGAGTTGAGTGTAGAGATCATGTCCCTTTTATGCCCCACTCCACTGACAGATAATAAAAATGACTGTCCTCCTTTCCTTTCTCCTTCCTTTCCCTCCCCTAGTCTCTGAATCATGTCACCATTCTGTGCTAGTTACCCCTCCCTAGCAAATAAAAAGAAAGAAAAAAAGTCCTGTTAATTGTCTGTCTTCACCTTTCAAAATACTCTTTGGCAGTTTATCCTAAACCACCATTTTTTTTGCATATTCATCAACTATGTAATATCTGCACTTTTTATCTTACTTCCCCATCGCTATTTTCACTTTTTTTTTCAACCTGGACCAAGACCGGGTAACTGCCCTCGGAAATCCCCTGATAATTAATTTTGTTTGTACAAAAATGGAGGTCCCCGCCTTAAAGATCTCCATGGAATGCTTTTCTCTACCTCTTGGAGATAGGTACCACACCTCCTGGAACTTCAAATTAATCACTTTATCCATTAGGCCAGGAACACTCCTATTCTATGAGAAGATCACTTCCCTCCACTGCACAGTGATTCTCCTTTGCAACCGATGTTTCAGGAAAATGTTTCTCATGACTGAGGTTCTTTATTATTTCCTATGTGCAAATCACATATCCTGCGATAACTTGCAACATTAGGAATTGAAAGTAACTTTCATAAAAAAAAAAAGCAACAGCATTTAGTTTCAGATAGAGTTAGCAGTTATGAAAGTCATCCAAGAAATTGTGGGAACTCACCTTGAGTCTACATTGCAAGAGCCATTATAACTGGTCATCTGCACATGACAGCAGCGCTGGTGACAACAGTAACAGTTTTATAGCCATACAGACATGCCTGTATTGTATTCCATCTACCTTCCCAACTCACATGGTAAAGTAGGCAAGAAAGTACCTGCCGAGGTCAAGATGAAAGCAAATACCCGGTACTAGATGCCACCAAAGGAAGAACAAGAAGCTTCTCTTCCCAGTGTATCTCACCTCACGGTGAGACCATCTCATTATTTTGTATATGCTCAATGCCTCTAAAAAAGTTTTTACAACTATTAATACTATCATCAAATTCTCAAGCTTTGTGAATATTAATTCATTAATCTTGATAAGCATCCTAAGAAAAAAAGCCTCATTTTTCAACTGAAAAAATTGAGGCTGGGATTTAAAATTTAAAAACGTGCTCAGAGTCAGACAGATAGTTAAGGCCTGAGATATTTTGCAAACTATGTGTGTCTGATTCTAAGGACCAATCTTTACACTACAGGTTACAGAGCTCACCCCTCCTACTGCAATATGCTGCCACACATGGAGTTCTTGGTGAATGGTGCTGAAAGTCCTGGACCCTCCTAAGGTGAGTGGATTGTAGTAATATTGGCTTTATCTTCAGCGTCACATTCAACAACACATGGGAAACGTTCCCCAAACTGCAAAGTAGTATTTAAATGTATAGCGTTACATTACTTTGCAAAGATTCTTGTTGCTTTTTTTTTCTCCTTTGTGATATAATATAAAAGTAATATACTTTTTAAAAAAGTATATAAACAAGTAATATGCTTTTAAAAGTAATGTACTTTTTAAAAAAGTAATAAAAGTAATATAGTTTTATTGGTGCATCGTAATTCTACATCATATTGAGGTATACAGTGACAGGAACATATATGCACCTGACCCTTGGTGTGTCTCCCTATGGGCCCCACTCCTTCCCGTTCCCCATACATGTCATTGGGATTGGGACTGACAATTCTGTACAGGTGCATAGCATTAGTTTACCTGTTGCCTTCATCACCTTCCTCCCCCCACTCCAAGCCCCCTCCATCACTCCCCTGGAGTCTCTCCTCCATTATCTGAGTCCCTTTTGTTCCCCATTTTCTCATTAGCTTCCACATGTGAGAGAAAACATACAAATGTTCACTTTCTGAGACTGGCTAATCTCAGCCAAATAATTTCTAGTTTCATCCATTTTTTTCTGCAAATGGCATACTTTTGTTCTTTATGGCTAAGTAAAATTTCATTGTGTTTAGTTAAGTTGCTTTTTAATGCAAATATGGCCCTGAAAATGGATAGTAAGCTCCTCAGGAGTGGGAATTAGGCCCATCACCATAGAGGGTGCTTGCTTCCAGACTCATCTTGTACCTGATCTACAAGGCCCTCCCAACCCCATTCCATTTAGGTCCATGGATAATTTTCCTGATTAGAACATTCTCCTGACCCTTGGAGAAAGAGGGCATTGGGGGATTACAGAAAGTCCATAACTTCTGGATATTACTGATAGGAATTGTAGGATATATGCATTGGAAAGAGGCGTGGACTGAACGAGATGGGAAGGTCAGCTGATATACTTTGGGCATATATCTCTTAAAATAATGTATCTCCAGATTTCCCTTTATTTCCATTATTTCTATCCATATCTTTCTACTAGTCACTTCACCTGTCCTACTTTCTTGAGATATGTAATCATTAGCCCAGGGGAGAAATCACTTCCTTATCTGATTTATTTATCTATTTCTTTTCTTATACATTCTATATACATTCTATATACATTCCTGGGACTTGCTCATATTGATAAACTCAATAAAATTCCGTGGAATAAGTTAACTTCTTGGATTATATAAACCATTGTTTGGTCTTCATTAATCTTTCATTCTAATTGGAAACTAAGGGAGATATTACTTAAAAAAATTCTTCAGAAGTGTCCTGGTATGCTTCAACACTCCTTTTTTTCCCTATCAGAGGAAAATATACCTCAGTTTCTCTCTTTCTCTCTCCTTCTCTCTCTCTCTCTCTCCTTCTCTCTCTCTCTCTCTCTCTCCCACACACACACACACACACACACACACACACACACACACACACTTGTATTATGATCAACAAGACCATCCTCATTGTGTAGCTCACCAAAGAGTAATAATGAAGAAGGGTTTTTATCAAACACAGCAAACATATCCGTGTTTCTTTTCTTTCCTGGTACTACCATTAGGGCTCTATGTAATTTCCTAGCCTACCATAACAAACCACTGCGAACTCGATGGCCCACTATAGGGAAATTCATTCTCTTATAGTTCTGAAGGATAGAAGTCTAAGATCTGAGAGAGCAGAGCCAGGCTCTTTATGAAGACTCTGGGGAAGAATCGCCCATGCCTTTCTCTTAGCTTCTAGTGTTTCCAGTGATCTTTGTGTTTCCTTCTCTTGCGGGTGCGTAACTCTAACCAGTCATAATAACTGCATAATTCCAATCTGTCATAATATGGCAATTTCCTTGTGTATTCACATCAACTCATCTCATGTGCATTTGTCTCTCTGTCTTTTCTCCTCTTCTTATATGAACACCTGTCAGACTAGGTTAAGAGTCAAACTACTGTCATTTGACCTCATCTTAAACAATACCTGCAACAACTTTATTTCCAGATAAGTTCACATGCTGAAGTTTGAAGAAGGGCATGAATTTTGGGGGAGCACTATTAAACCTAGTACAGGTTCCAAATGAGGCAGTAGCCAGAAATCAACATTTAAAACATCTTTATTGCTCGGACAGCAAGTTTGTAAGTAACAAAAGTACCACTGCAGAAGTAGAAGTGGCTTTGGGAATAGATTCTAGCGGAAATAACTGGGTAATTACAGCTGACTTTCCTGGTCATATAGCATTCTTTCTTCACACAATACTTGTACCAAAGTACACTCAGTGTATTCCAGCCAGGAATACAAAGTTGATGTATAATACCTGGGTTCTATAACACTGAGTTTCTAATCATATTCATAATCCCTTATATTGAATTAAATAATCTATAAATAACGGAAAACTGAATTTTTTTCTCAAAGCATAGTACCTGTTCTTATTTGGCGTGAAACCCTGAACTGAACTGACATAGGCCTCGTTATAACGTATACATCTACATGTTTCACTGCAAAAGTATTGAGTTTGATTAAGTGCTGCCCAGACCTCATTTGTTATATACTATCAATCCTCCATATTACTTTTAAAAATTCTTAAGACAAATCTGAAATAAGAACTCCCAAATATATCGTCTCCAAGGGTTTGGATAAGAAAACAGACTTTCAATTAGGGTTACTCAAATCAAGTAGAAAAGCTGCCACCACTAGCTTTGAGTTCTTCTTGTCCAGTGGTTCCCAGACATGCCTGAACATTACAATCACCTAGGGAAGGGTTAAAAATCCAAATGCCTAGGCTTCACCCATACCAATTTAATTTGGATCCCTCTCACTCAGGGTAGGCCCGAGACATCATTTCTGAAACCAACCAGGTAATTCCAATGTCTACCTAAGTTTGAGAATGGCTGTTCTGGGCCTATCCCAATCACTCTCACAGACCTTTCTAGCCTTTCTAGTGGAGCCTATCAGAAGTCCTCCCTGGTCACCTCCCACTACCAGATCCTTATAGCACCCAACCTACCATGAAGGATGAACAGATGCAAATACTAACTGGCTCTGTTAAAAACAAACAAACAAACAAACATAAAAAAAACCTCATGTACTATGGGTTGAATTGTGTCCCTCAGAAAAGATATGCTATATGCTGATGTCCTAACCCCTAGTACTTCAGAATGTGACCTTAATAGAAATAGGGTAATTGCAGATGTAGTTAGTTAAAGGTGAGGTCATATTGGTTGTATTGGAGAAGGGCTATGCCTTAATTCAGTATTACCAGTATTCTTATAAGAAGAGGAGAGAGACACAGAAAGGAAAACGCATTGTGAAGACACAGAGATATACAGGGAGAAGATGGCCAATACAGATACCAGGATATGTAGTTACAAGTCCAAGGATTTCCAGCAAACAAAAAGAACTAGGAAGAGGTAAGGAAGGAATCTTCCCAGTAGGTTGCAGAGACAGCATGGCCCTGCTGACATCTTAATTTTGCATTTCTTGTCTCCTGACCTGTGAGGGTAGATTTTGTTGTTTTAGGTCACCCAGTTTATGGTCCTTTGTTACTGCAGCCCGAGGAAGCACTTTGCCTATGGAAATGAACCACAGAACTGTGTTCAGACTGTCTCCAGAGCCTGTGCAGGAGCAGCTAAGCATGAATGTCTGAGCACTGCAACTAGGGGTTAATCAAAAGCAGCAATTGTCTCTCCACGGGAAAGAGAAATAGTAATAACTAACATTTATTGAGGGGTCAATACAGTCTAGGCACATATTCTCTACACTAATAGTTTAATTCTAAATAATCGTTTGACATAAATACTATTTTTATTCTTATCTTAAGAAAAGAAAAGCGGAGGGTTCTCTAGATCAACTAACTAGACCAATGGTGCTTCCATAACAGGAAGATGAGCAATGATTTGAATTTAGTTGTGTCCAGTTTGTTAGCCCCAGCTTTCAACATCGACTTGAGAGTAAAGCTCTCTCAGGGAGCCCAGAGAACTCCCTAAGTGCCTCTCTCTAGGAGTCAGAGGCTCAGTTCAGTCAGCCGTGCTGCAAGAGTGGGGGTCATGGCTCTGATGTGACAAGCACAGGAGTTTGGCATCCAACTCATGCAGCTGCCAAGAAGAATTAAACAAAGTCAATGAAAGCAAAGGAAAGGCACTAACAAAAAATGCCAGCAACAGCAGCAAGAGGGAGGGAGGGCCCAATTACTACTGGTTGAAGTGTGAGGAAAATGAGAGTTGGTGATGGTTCAAGGTTATGTTGAAATTCCAAAGCAGCGGGCTTGCATAACCATGAAACATGGAGATTAAGGCATTACTGATGTTCACACTGTTTATTTCAGGACTTCACTCTGTCTTACTTTGTCCCAACAAGTCTCATTTCAGTCACGCATTCACCAACACAGAGAAAGGAAAAAGATGGACATGTGTGTGTGTGTGTGTGTGTGTGTGTGGGTATTCACACACATTTAAAATGGTGATAAATTAGTAATAGAAATATTACAAAAAGTATAATATAATCTACCTTGTTTGCTTCTGGCTATGCCCATGCATATGAACTGAAATAAAACAAATTGGGATTATTTTTAGGCCCCAACAACTCTAAAACATGTTCCATGTGAAAGCCTCTTTATTCCCTGATCAATGCATTGTAATCTTCTGAGTTTGCAGCAATGACAATCATTGGAATGATTGAGCATTACTTACATCTCAGATACACTCACAGTTAGTCCTCATAATAGCTTTATGACATAAGCATGGCGATCACCATTTTGGAGAGTAGGAACCTGAGCTTACAAAAGTAAAACAAAGTTGCTAAGAGAAATAAACAAGATTTGAACCCAGGGCTGTCTATCTAACTCAAAAGCCAGAACTCTGTCACTGGGTTATTTTCACCACACGGAGGTTGAACACAGAGACATTCTATCTCCAAGCTAAACCCCCAATCCTACTTTATATTTTATTTTATTTTATTTTATTTTATTTTTATTTATTTATTTTTTTTTGCGGTACCGGGGATTGAACCCAGGGGCGTTCTACCTCCGCGCTACGCCCCCGGCCCTATTTTTTTATACTTCTATTTTGAAACCGGGTCTCACGAAGTTGAGGAGGGCCTCACTAAGGAGAGAGAGAGAGAGAGAGAGAGAGAGACAGAGAGAGAGAGAGACAGAGACAGGGAGAGAGCGAGATAGCTGAGGCTGGCCGCGAACCCGGATCCTCCGGTCTCCGCCTCCCAAAGTACTGGGATTACAAGCGTGTGCCACCACGCCTGGCTATATTTTATTTTGAAATAGGTTTTCGTGAAGTTGCTGAGGCTGGCCTCAAACCTTTCATCCTCCTGCCTCAGCCTCTCAAGTACTGAGATTACAGGTGTGCACCACCACACCAGTTCCTTATCACTTCTTATAGCTTTATAAGTGCTTGATATGTGTTAGGGACTAAATACATCACTTTTTCTCAGATTAAAAATTTTTAAGTTATTAAATTACAAGAGGCAATCCAGGTTTGCCTTTGAATACATTCTGTTGCAATGCCCATTTCATTGTGACTGTACTTGAAGCAAACTAGTTTTCCTCACAATCTTTTAGAGAAGAATGACTTCACAAACTCTCAACTGAAGCTCCCATGCAATTTTTATAGCACAGTATTCATTTGCAAGCTACGGATTGAACAACTATAATTTGAAGACAAAAGTTTTTATATCTTTGTACCAAAATTTGATTTCATTCGGTTTCCTTTGACAAAATAGCAGGGAAAAATAATTGTTACTTATTCTTCTCTTCTCCATCACAGGACACTTAAGTGGGTCCCTGAGTAATGCAAGTGTACAATAGATACTCTTTATGCCTTATTCTTTTAGGATATAGAAAAATGTGTAGATGACCAAGTTCAACAAAACTGCGCTTAAGTAACATAATCTTTAAAAAATCAGAATTTTTTAGCCGGGCATGGTGGCACACGCTTGTAATCCCAGTACTTTGGGAGGCGGAGACCGGAGGATCTGGGTTCGCAGCCAGCCTCAGCTCTCTCTCTCTCTCTCTACTTAGTGAGGCCCTCCACAACTTTGTGAGACCAGGTTTCAAAATAAAGTATAAAAAATAGGGCCGGGGGTGTAGCGCGGAGGTAGAATGACCCTGGGTTCAATCCCTGGTACTGCAAAAAAAAAAAAAAAAATCAGAATTTTTGTAGAGACTTATAAAAAAGTGGGGGAAAAAAGATTTCTGGAAGTTGGGCGCAGTGGTGCATGCCTGTAATCCCACTACCTGGTAATCTGAGACAGGAGGATTGCAGGTTCAAGGCCAGCTTAGGTAACTCAGGTAGACCATGTCTCAAAATAAAATAAATAAATAAATAAATAAAAAGGGCTGGGGGTATAGCTCAGTGGTAGAGCCCCTGGGTTCAATCAACAGTACAACACACACACACACACACACACACACACACACACACACACACACAAGAAAGCTTCTGGAAGACATAAACTTCAGAGTTCAGTCCAAATAATATTAGGCCAGGTGTGGTGGTGGACACCTGTCATCCCAGGACTTGGGGACTGAGACAGGCAGATCGCAGGTTTGAGGCCTCAGCAACAATATTTGCAGAAAAATTTGCTAAATGAATTAGGTACTCTGGTTAATTGACAAAAGTGATAGAAAAGATTTCTTTCTCATAGTGCTAAATGTTTACCAAATCCTGCTTCCTAGTCCTCACTCTTGGAAATATTAAAAACTATATTTTCTAATCTCTTGAAGGCAAGTAAAGTCACATTGAGTTCTAGGCAATAAATTGTGAATAGAAGTGATGAGAGTCGCTTCCACGATAAGGCTGTGAAAAGGAAATCCAATTTCTCCCTCTCCTTACCTCCGTGACCAAAGAGGTCTCTTTATGAGATGGTGGAGAAATAGGCTACACTGTTGAGCCTTGGAAAAGGTCACCCTAGAGAGTCACCTGAATCCACAGCAGGTTTCATATGAGCAATACAATTCAACAGGAAAACCATTTGGTCCTGCTGTTTTCTTCGTGAAAAGATTTTCAAAATGAAGTCAGTTTTTTTAATAGATATAGCAATATCTTGAAATTAAAGTACTATTGGTGACTTCATTCTCCAGATTACCTTTTCTCAAGGAGTCTTGATTCAGTTGCATACTAACTACCATATTCATACAGGAGCTGTTTTGATATTTCTATTTATAATCTTTTCAATATTTTGTTAATTTTTCTCATTTCAATTATTTCCTTTATTTCCACCTATTTTGGATTTGCATTGTTATTTTTTTCAAACTTTCTAAGTTGGAAAAGGTCTTAAGAATTTCTAGGGTCATTGATTTTAGACTCATCTTTTTGAATAGAAGCATTCAATATTACATGTGCACTTTAAAAAAGTGTATTCTGTAATTATTCTATGAAGCGATTAAGTCAAGGTGGTTAATGGCATTGTCCATTGAAATCATTTATGTCTTTAATATTTTATTTCCCTTGTGGCTTTTTTAAAATTTCTCCCTTTAATCTGCCAATTTTTGTTTTATGTATATTGAAGTTCGGTTATCAGGTACATGTAGTATATCCATGATTACTATGTCTTTTAGATGAATTCACCTTTTTACCATTATACTATATCCCTGTCTCTGGCTATCTCTTTGACTTGAAGAATTCTTTGTCTTCTTCATTAATTTGGGCAATTTCAGTAATTATTTCTTCAAATGTTTTTTCTAGTATTATCTAGACACAAATTGTGCACAATCAATAAGAATGTATAAAATCATAACAGACAAGTAGAAACTATTAAACTATTGAAAGGGTCAAACAGAACTTCTACACCTGAAAAAAATACACTATATGGAATATTAAACAATCATGTAATGGCTTAATAGCAGATTGGAAATAATAGAGCAAAAAGACAGTAAATATGAAAAATAGATGAATAAAAATCATTCAGTCTAAAGAACACAGAGATAAACATATTTGAAAAGGAGGAGCAACATTTTAGGGATCTTTGTTACAATTTCAAAAGGTCTAATGTATATGTAACTGTATAATGTATACAGTAATTGTCTAATGTATATGTAACTTTTATTTATTTAACATTCACTGAGAAATTATTGAGACCCTCCTACTTAAAAATTCATCATTTTACTCCTTATCTTTGGTCAGTGAAGATAAGGCTACATGTGGCTCAAATATTAAAATTATTAGTAGATAAAACACAGAACTTAGAAAAGTTGGGGATTTGGGAAATTAACCACATTTTTTTTAATGAATTCAGTCTCAACTCACCAATCTTTTTTTTTTTTTTTTTGGTACTGGGGGTTAAACCTAGGGGTGTTCTACTTCTGAATTATACTCCCATTCCTTTTTACTTTCTATTTTGAAACAGGGTCTCACTAAGTTGCTGAGGGTCTTGCTAAATTGCCAAGGCTGGCCTTGAACATGCAATCCTCCTGTCTCAACCTCCCGTGTAGTGGTATTACAGGCACCCTACGTAGACACAATGCAGTAAATACAGTGAACCAATGGTGAATGAAAACAGCCTAGTGGGAAGTCAGGCATATATAAAAATCATTCCAACATAATGTGGAATAGATCAGAACAGCATGATTCACAACTTAATCAAGTGCCAGGCAAAGAGCACTAACTCTGCGACTTTGCCTGGAGGGTTTGGGGAGTTTTCCACACAAAAATATGACATTTGAGCTAGCACTTTAGCACTAGCAATTCTTTCTTCCTGAAGCATCATTTCCCCAGCTCCTTCTTTGCATGACTGACACCTGTTCTTCAGACATTTGCCTGAGTAATGACCATTTGGTGGCATCTTCATGTCCACTCCTTCTGTCCATTCCTTCTGTCCACTCTGTTTGTTTAAATCTCAGCTCCCTCTTCTTTTCTTCCCAGAGCTAATCACTTTCTTCATTATAGCATGCACCTTATCACTTTATGTATTCATTCATTTATGATCTATTTTCTTAACTTCAATGCATACTCCATGAGGGCAGTAGCTGAGACTGGTTCTCTATTGAAAATCCTAGTAGTTAGCCTCAAGTCTAGCACTTAGCAGGGGCCTAATGGATACTTACTGACTAGATAAATTGCAGTGTAGTTACTTGTTTGTATGTCTATCACCTCCATTAGATTGTGAGCCACTATAAAGAAGAATCCTGCATTATTCATTGTATAGTTTTGTTGTTGTTGTCTGGTTTAGTATGGAAATTCTTCCTGCTCTCTCATCCATACTGGGAGCTTTTCATATTAAAAACAGAAAAATTGTTATTTTAAAAATGTATTTTATTGGTGAACTGTAATTGTACATCATAATGAGGGTCAGAGTGATAGAAACAGACATGCACACAGCAATCAGTGTGTTTTCTTCCAGACCCCACCCTGCTCCCTCCCCATTTCCATACCTGTTATTGGGATTAGTGTTGATAATTTTGTATATGTACATAGCACTGTTTGAGCTGTTTCCTTCATCACATCTCCTCCCTCCACCTCCCTGCCTTAACCCCCTTCCACTATTGTACTGAAATCTCTCCGCATTTATCTAAAGTCTCTTTTGTTTCCCAATTTCTCTCTAATATCCACATAAGAGAGAAAATATGCAGCCCTTTACTTTCTGAGACTGGCTAATTTCGTTTAGCATAATATCCTTTAGTTCCATCCATTTACCTGAAAATGACATAATTTTGTTGTTCTTTATGACAGTAAAATTTGATTGTTTGAATATACCACAGTTTCATTATCCATTTATTCTTCATTTATCCATTATTTTTATTAGAAGGAAGATAAATACATTCTAGAGTATATTCTAGAGTGTAATTTTTTAACTTATCCAAAAGTTTAAAGAAAACAAAGTAAGTTGGGGTATTCCAACTTGAAAAAAAATAATTGTGCCATTTCTCAGGAAGAAAAACAACAAAAAATAAGCTTTAAGATTACTTTTTGAATTGATTGGGGATAAAAAAAAAACGCCAAGATGAGCTGGGCGTGGTGGCTCACGCTTGTAATCCCAGTACTTTGGGAGGTGGAGACCGGAGGATCCGGGTTCGTGGCCAACCTCAGCGCGCAAGCGCGTGTGCGCGATCTCTCTCTCTCTCTCTCTCTCTCTCTACCTGGTGAGGCACTCTGCAACTTCATGAGACTCGGTTTCAAAAATAAAGCATAAAAAAATGGGGCCGGGGTCGTAGCGCGGAGGTAGAATGCCCCTGCGTTCAGTCCCCGGTACCACAAAAAAAAAAAAATGCCAAGATGAAATATTCAAGAATGTGGCCACTAAACAGAACCTTTTTGAAAAATGCTTTTCTTTTTATCGTTTTACATTTCTTGAGAGGTGAGCACTTGACAAGGTGACCAGAGATGGCATTTTCTTCCTGCCAGTGGTTTATACATTCATTTTGTCCCAAATGTGGCAAATGACTCAAATTTATTCTTTGATGTCTGAATTTTATTATGACTTTTTGAGGTCCTTGCCAACAGAAGGTTAAATCTTAAGTGCTGTCTGGCTAAAGGAACAAATAAACATATACTTAGTCATATTAAAACTGCTTTTTAGTGTTATGTCCTAATAGAACTTTTCAACATTTAGTACTAATCTTTATCATAATAATCTTGGAGTCCTATTCATCCCCTTCTTCACCATAGTTAAGGAGATTACCATAAGGGTCAATCAAACAATAATTAAACATTTGACTAGAAATTGTGCCATGAATCAACTCAAAATTTACAAACACTGAATGCCTCCTATGTACCCAGCCAGAACCAAACAGATTATCACTGGACCCTCATTGTGCACAGTCTCGTGGGAGACACGTTGAAGCAAGCAACTTCAGTGCCACATGGTGAGTGCTAGCCTAGGGCATACATGTGGTGCTCAGTACCTCTTAGAAGGGGTACCTAGTCTAGATGCAATCAAGAAGAGCTTCCCAGACAAAGATGGAGAAAATCTCAGATGAGTAAAGAAGGCGATCTAACTGAGGGAGATGGGGGGGGAGGGGGAAACACCCTAATGCTCAGGATGTACATACACAAATATTTCAAAGTCAACTACTATGCTGAGCAGGAGAAGGAGGGAAGGGGGAGGGAATGGGGGTGGGAATTGGGGGAGGTCTAATTGACTGATGTGTGCATGTATACTTCTATCACCCTGAAACCCATCAAGATGTATGATTACAATGCACCAATAAAAAAAAAGAGCTTCCCATAGCTGCATGTCACATGCCGTATATAACAGAGATATTAATACTAGCGTCTTTTTCCAGAAGAATATATATCTTGAGGGTAACTTTTCTATAGTCAGGCATGGTGGTGCATGACTGTAATCCCATGACGTGGGAGGCAGAGACAAGAGAATTGCAAGTTGGAGGCCAGCCTCAGAAATTTAGCAAGACCCTATTTCCAAATAAAATATAAAAAAAAGACTGGGATGTAGCTTGGAGGTAGAATGCCCCTGGATTCAATCCTCACTACCAAAGGGAAAAAAATTAACTTTTCTTTAAGCATTCCTATTACACCCTAACAATAATTTTTTGGTTTGTTTGTTTCGAATACTCATTCTTGATTACATAAATCAATCCTATGTCTAAATTATACTAGTGTTCCTGTAACAATGCTGTCTCTGGACTCCGGGTTATGAAAGTTCCCTGCTGCTAAAATCATACTTGTTAAGACTATTTTTGTAACTAAACTTTAATATATGAGAATCAAGATTGATCTGCTTTTTTTTTTTAGATTTTTGTTTTTGCGGTACTGGGCATTGAACCCAGGGGCATTCTACCTCTGACCTACACCCCCAGTCTTAATTTTTATTCTTTATTTCAAAACAGGGTCTCACTAAGTTGCGGAGGCCTCACTAAGTAGCTGAGGCTGGCCGCGAATCCAGATCCTAGGGTCTCAGCCTCCCAAGTACTGGGATTGCAAGCATGCGCCACCACGCCTGGCTGATTGATCTGCTTTTTATCTCCAGAATAATACCATAGCATATGGAATTACCATAGCAAGTTACTGGTTCTTCGCAGTTTTTGGACTGGCAGAGTCTAAATTATGAGAATGAATTAAATTTGACTTAGAAAAACAACTAATGGTCATAGTGCAAATTGTGTGATATAGAGGTAAGCACATGAGAAAAGAGGCCACATCCAGTTACCATCAAGTTATGTGACAAGTCTGGAAAAAGCAGTGGCCACTGGAAACAAAAAAACCTTCTGACTACCCAAATTTCATGGCCCATTAGTATTGATCAGTCACTATTCCTGTCCACCAGTTCAATTAGAATAACTTATTGCATATGCTGGCATAGATAGCTCAAATCTAATAGATTAGGAGCTCCTAGAGAGTTAGAATCAAGTCTTCGACTCCTAACACCTAATCTACTAACACAATTGTGGTATATAATTTGAGTTTAATCAACACTATCAAATAATCAGTTGGTTGGTGCAACAATTAAAGCTATTGAACCATTGAATAGCTCCATGAAGGCAGCGTTGTCTGATTTATACACTGTTTGAATCCAGAGGCCCTAAAACACTAAATAAGCTTTTATTGAGCTAACAAGTGTGGTCACTCATGTCTATAGTGTAGACATGGTCTCTATAGACAAAATTCCATTCACATAGTGGGCCTCCCTGTAGCTCTCTTGAAGATGCTGAGGGCACACAGCACAAACAGAGCTAATCTCAGGTGTCAGTTAAAGAAAGGAAGGTTCATTTATCTGGATATTCTCTTCCCTGCCTACTCTAGTGGTGAGAAGCAAACTTTCTAAACAAGCAGTGGAAAGTATATCTTGTGTGAGCAAAAGAATAAGAAATAGACCAACCAAGAAACATCGTTTACTTATTTACGATGGAATTTTATTTGCATGTCAAGATCAATCCTGCCAGGAATAGAGCTATGTGAGAAAGAAGGAAAAAATTAACCACCACAACACTGGCAAAAAAAAAACACACATTTTCACAGGTTAGCAATAAAGCAGAACATTTTTTCATTCTTGCCTCAAATTTTTGGCACAGCCAAGGGGCAATTTTCTCAAGTAAAGAGGAAGAACAAAGAATAGAGTGACAATATGGGCGTGGAGGGACCATAACTATTGGGAAAGGATGGATGTGACTAGATGCTGTTCAGAGTCCTGATTTTTAAAATTTGCTTCCCATATCTTGCTTCTTTCTTTTTTATTGAAAGGCATATTCTCCTATCCATCATGATTTATAGTTTTCTGCCAACGACTTCACTGGAACAAGTTTTCCCTTTAACAATACACACACTAGTCTGTAGTGTACCCATAAAAACTTATTCTCAGATAGTGCCAATAAAATGCATTTTCAGGACTTCAGATGAATAGAAATAACAGTAGACACAATTTTGAACCAAGTAGCTCTCACTTATTTATTAGCAAGTGTATTGGTGCCTCAGCTGTCTCAACCAGAAGGTCAAATTCAATGAATTAAACATCTCCCAGTTCTGACAACCACATAATCTAGGGGTTTTTGAGAAAAATAGGTCTGTCATTGATTTTTCTGGCTCATTGGGTCTTCTGTATGGCTTTATCCATTAGCAGAGCTCCAAGAAGTATTCATCTTCATTTTCCCATTACTGCCAGGGACCCATGAACTTTGTGGCATTTGCCACAGCACACTAAAAATCAAGGCTTAAAAAGGGATTTCAGAAAAGAGAAAAATTCTTAATCATTCTTTCATAACTTTTGGTGAACAGTTGGTTTAAATTTCCAAATAACCCCTTGCAAAAGGATAGTATCAAAACACATGCAAAAAATAAAAGTCTAAATAAAGCACAATAAATTATTTCACTGCTAAGGTATTAGATTTCAAAGAGAGAAGAGAGTACACATAAGGATATTAGAGTGGACTATATTGGATCTTTGGGAATTGCTGTCAGATATTGATGAAAACAGAGAGACCGTAGGAGATCAGATAAAAGGGAGAAGTGATTACATTTGGAAGAACAATGTGAAGTACGTGGCCAACAGAGATTTCCAATGTAAGCTAATAGCAATCCACGAAAGAACAGAGTTGGAGCAGGTCCCGCGTCTTTAACCACATTTACAATCATTCAGCATCTGTAAAAATTTTTACATAGCATTTTTCCTCATTTCAAATTTACAAAATACATATTTAATAGGTTTAGCATGTCAGCCCATAATTTCGTCCACAGGCAGTGAAAAAGAGTTGCGTTTTTAAAAACCACTGGATCTCAGTGATGCTGCTTTTTCAGTGTGCCCTGGCCATCTGTAATCATGGCTAATTCACAGCCCCGAGATGCTGTAAACAATGCTGTTTGGTACATTTCAGTATCCACGCTGGTGAGAAAAGACCATCTTCCCTGTCACCTTCTTCCTCCTGCATTTCACACCCTTTCAACCCAAATGGAGAGAATCCACTTTCAAATTGTGAACCGGGCCCAGTGGTGCACGCCTGTAATCCTAGTACTTGGGAAGCTGAGACAGGAGGATTTCAGGTTCAAGTCCAGCCTCAGCAACTTAGCGATACTGTTTCAAAATAAAAAATAAAAGGCTGGGGATGTAGCTCGTAGGTAGAATGTCCCTGGGTTCAATCCCTAGAATATATATCCATATATGCTGTATATACATATATATATACATATATATATGGATATAGATATATCTGTCTGATATATATATATATATATATATATCTGATATCTATCTATCTATCATCTATCTATCTATCTACCTATCTATCTATCTATATATAGAGAGAGAGATTGAGAGAGAGGAGAGATTGTGATTTGTTTTCCTTACCTTACCAATTACAGAAGAGAAGGTGGTGGGAGATTTCCCCAAACATGTTTTTCTGTCTGATAAGAACATTTCAAGTGTTATATTCTAAATTATCAAAGATTTCTCAAACTTAAAAAAATTGAGAAAATAAAATAGTTTAAAAGCCAGCTGGGACAGTAACTGAGAAGTTGAGCTGGGTGGGCCAATTCTCCACAGCCATGCACACCTGGTCCTGAAAGGCGCCTTTGTGATCTCATTGTATTAAGATAACCTGAAGTGGTCACAGCAGGAGTGGCAGAATTCTGATTCATCTCAATCATACTGATGTTACTTCTTGACACAAGCAAGCTTTTCAGATTGCCCCATTTGTGGTCTGTCCTTTATTCCCATCCCTCCTTGTTTATGCTTGCCCTAGAGGAGCAATTAACAAATAAATATAAAAAGATAGATGTTAAAGTAGATGCTCGAGGGGTGTCCTAAACCACTTAATTAATAGCATAGATTCTATTCCCCTTTTATATCTTAGGATCTATTACAGCAGCAATTTGCTTCAGGTTGGGGCATGAGCAACTCAATTAGCAGCTGATTGTTTTGAGATTGGAAACCTTTTCTACCTTTGTGGGCAATATTAATTTAGAAAGAAATTTGTAGGTGAAAATGTCTCAGAGCTACCCAAACCACACTATCATTGCTGAACTCTCAGGTGGTTTGATATCAAAACTTTATTTGGTGTTGTGCAAGCAGAAGTTAAGAATGCTTTTTCACTCAGCTTATTTCATCTGACATCTGTAATAGCTCTTTATTTACTCCATATTTATGTGATTCTGTCTTCCAGAAGTTTGTAACAGAACCTATGGGCCTTGCAGTTGAATTGCAAAGAGAATTAAGCATACATGGTAAAACATGGAGAGTTTTCTTAGTGGAGATAGTTTAGGAAGGAGGTTTATTTTCTTAATTTGCTTTGTCAGATATAAAATCTCCCCCAATTTCACTGGAAGTAGAAAACATAGTTAACAGTAGTCTTGCATTATTAGGGAATTCACATCTGTTGGTACTTTTCAACAATATCCTTGGGACAGATTTTTGAATTTGTTTCAATCTTGATTACAGTCTACACAATGCACAAAACATATTTCTACACAATGGCAAACCTAATTGGAAATAATATTGTTTTAGTTTGGAAAAAAGATTTTTTCAAGGAAATCCATATACTTGGTATTATGAAGGGGAAAAAAGAGAGAGAGAGAATTAGTTTCTTCCTTATAACAAGTTACACTTTCATATAGGATGATTTAGGGGCGTGATGGCAAAGATCAGTAAAATGAGATTTTAGTTCAAATGGCTTGTAATTCTGTAATGTTTTGATGTCACATAGCTCATAGCCCCATCTCTTTCATATCAATTTAGTGTCTAAAGAAAATAACAAGCCAGCACGGTGGAAAGTGAAAATGTTCTGACGCTAGACAGTTTTGGCTTGAGTTCTCAACCAACCCCTTAGAAGCTGTGTGACCCTAGCAAGTCACTCAACCTTCCTGAGCCTCAGCCTACTGATCTATAAAACCACTACATTATTGCTCCCATCATAAGATTTTTTTTAAATTGAAATAATATCTATAAAGTACTTCACTCATTGCCAATTATAAGGTAATTGCCCTATACTTAATATTATACTGGCAACATTTTTGCAATGAGAATGATTTTCTGCTGCTTTTAATAATCTCTACAATGGAAAATGCTTTTACCGTCCTTCAAGACAAGACCCTCCGCCTTTCAATGCCTGGTTACTGCCCTTGACCTCTTCCTATTTCTAGTCAATATGTTATCAGGATTCTTTCATTTAAGTTCAGCCTTCTCTTCTTTTATATACCTGCACACCCCTCATGTTCTGAGCTTTCTATATCTTAATGGAAAGAAAGACTTTCTTCTAACATTTTATGTTATTTTAACTTTACCCTAATGACCACTCCTCAAAGTCATGTTTATTATCGTGGAACTGTTATTGTTGTAAATCAAATTCCAAAGAAAAACATCACCAGTCCATTTCTTTTCACTAGATGTATTATCAAACAACATAAAGCATAGGTCTAACCAAACACACGTCCTCGATCTGTGAAGAAATGCCCGCAGGTTGACCTGCAAATTGGATTTCACATCAATGGCTCTAAGAAAAAGAAACAAAATAAGAACAGTGTCCCTGCTGGTTGCGTTTGAAGAACCTCATGTGATGGTGATCTGTTCAGCTCTAAGAGGGTTTTCCAGTGGGTGTTTCTAGTTGGTTTCTTATGATTAAATTGTCTGGTTTTATTCACTTCGGTGATGTGATACTATTCTTTCAAAAGCTCATAGGTATGGGTTCTCTCTCTCTCCATATATACATGTAAGTAGTGATTTGGGGACTCTGGCTTTATGTCATCACTTGAGCATTATTTAAATGTGTTTTGCAGCTGGGCGTGGTGGCGCACGCGTATAATCCCAGTACTTGGGAGGCTGAGACACGAGGATCATAGGTTTGAGGGCAGCCTCAGCAAGCTGTGAGACTCTCTTTAACCAATGAGACCCTGTTTCAAAATTTAAAAAATAGGGCTGGGGGTATAGCTCAAAGAATGCCCAAGGGTTCAATCCCCAGTACTGCAAAAAAATTTTTAAAAAATTGTGTTTTGCCTTTTAATTGAATTTTCTGTCTTGTTATCACAAAACCGTAATAACTATCCCACATATATATATATATATATATATATATATATATATACATATAAACACACACACACACATATATATGTATACACACACATGTATATACATGCATACACACACACACACACACTCTGTTTTCTTAAAATGGGTTTTTTTGTCATTCAAGCATTCTACAAATTTTAATGTCTAGCCAGGCGTGGTGGCACACGCTTGTAATCCTAGTACTTTGGGAGGTGGAGACCAGAGGATCCGGGTTTGCGGCCAGCCTCAGCTCTCTCGCTCTCTCTCCCTGTCTCTCTCTCTTTCTCTCTCTCTCTCTCTCTCTCTCTCTCCTTAGCGAGGCCCTCCGCAACTTCGTGAGACCTGGTTTCAAAAAAATAAAGTATAAAAAATAGGGCCGGGGGCGTAGCGCGGAGGTAGAACGCCCCTGCGTTCAATCCCTGGTACCGCAAAAGAAAAAAAAATAATGTCTAAAAAAGTAAACATCAGTCTCCATAATCCATGGAACCAAAAAGCTTCTGGAGTCTTTATTCTTAATTAAAGTGGAAAAGGTCCTGAAGGGCCGAAAGGGAGACCTCCACAGTGGGCCACACCCAGCTGTGCCCCATCCATTTCTTGCTGTGACCTCACAAGGAGCCATTGTGAGGGAGCCTCAAGCGCAGGCTCTATAAGGCCCTTGCTGGGGCTGATTTTTTGTCCATAAGTACAGGGAGCTCTTGGTGGTGACCTGTTGGACTCAAAGATAGTTTACTTGGTGGTTTGGTGGCTTTGGATCTGATTGTGGCTTTGGGCTTTTGGCTTTGTTGTTTTGTGTGTGGTTTTGTTTGTTTGGGTTTGTTATTTTGTTGTAGTTTTGTTTGTTGGTTTGTTGTTGTTTTGTTTTGTAGCTGGCATGGTTAGTTGCTGTGTGGCTTTCAATGGACAGTGCTGGGAGAGAGAGTAGTGAGGCGAGGCCAGGCCTCTGGGCCAGCTCTCTCTGTAAGGATGCCCTCAAGGGCTATTATGAGATCCTGAGGGACATTGGTGAGGGCATCTTTGTCCAGGTCAAATTGGACGGCCATAGCCTCACAGGGACTGAGGTGGCCATGAAGGTCCTAACCAAGGACAGGTATGTGCTCCCCCTCGTTCTATCTGAAATGGATATAATGACCATGGAGCTCCTGAAGGTGGTCCAGATGTTTCAGATTATAGACATCACCAACTATGTCTACCTGGTGATGGAGCACATGTGATGGGCACTGGCTCACTAGCTCACTGGCCACCAACTATGTCTACTTGAAGATGGAGCAAGTGTGCAGAGGGCAATGGCTCACTGGCCACTACCTACAGTTACCTGAGGATGGAGCATGTTTGCAGAGGGCACTGGTTCACTGTGACCCATATTATATGAATAGGTCACTGCTGTGTGCCACCCCCAAAGATCTGCCCTGGATCCAACCAAGTAGCTCCAGTGAAAGGGCAGGAGAGGCATTATGAATTATTTAACATCAACGTGTCTCCAGTGAAAGCAGACTACTAAGAGGGACAATACCAACTCCCTGGACCCTGACATCTTCTTTAATTTCTTTCTTTAGTGTTTTATAATTTTCATTATAGAGGTCTTTTATCTCCTTTGTTAGATTTATTCCTAAGTATTTTATTGTTTTTGAGGTTATTGTGAATTGAATTGTTTTCTGGATTTCTTTTTCAGTGGATTCATGATTGGCATATAGAAAAGCTACTGATTTTTTTTAGATTGATTTTGTATCCTGTTACTTTGCTAAATTTGTTAATAAGCTGCAGAAGTCTTTTGGTTGAGATTTTTGGTTATTTAAATACAGGATCATGTCATCCACAAATGGAGATAATTTCAGTTCTTCTTTTCCTATTTGAATTCCTTTGATATCCTGGTGATAGTGGGCATACTTGTCTTGTTCCTGGTTTTAAAGGAAATTCCTGCAGTTTTTGCCCATTCTATATGATGTTGGCTGTGGGTTTATTGTATATTTCCTTAATGATGTTGAGGTAAATTCCTTCTATTCCAATTTTCTGCAGTGTTTTTTAACATGAATGTGTGTTAGAGTTTGTCAAATATTTTTTTGTGTGGTACCAGGGATTGAACCCAGAGGCGTTCTACCTCCGCGCTACACCCCCAGCCCTATTTTTTTATACTTTATTTTGAAACCAGTCTCATGAAGTTGCAGAGGGCCTCACTAGGTAGAGAGAGAGACAGAGAGAGAGAGAGAGAGAGAGAGAGAGAGAGAGAGAGAGAGAGAGACAGGGAGAGAGAGTGTCAAATACTTTTTTAGCATCTATTGAGATGATGGTGCTATTTTTGTCCTTAGTTCTATTTATGTAGTGAATGACGTGTATTGATATGCGTATATTGAACCAGCCTTGCATCCCTGGATGAAACCAACTTAGTCATGATGTACAATTTTCTGATATGGTTTTGAATACATATCACTAGTATTTTGTTTAGAATTTTTGCATCTATGCTCATCAAAGATAGTAATCTGTAATTTTCTTTTCTTGAGGGATATTTATTCCCTCAAGAATAAATACAGTTTTGATATTAGGGTGATACTCGCCTTATTGAAAGAGTTTAGAAGGATTCCATCTCTTTTGATTTCATGGAATAACTTGTAAAGTATTGGGTTCAGTTCTTCTGTAAGAGTTTTGTAGAATTCTGCTGGGAATTCATCTGGACCAGGGTTTTCCTTTGATGGAAGGCTTTTAATTGTTGTTTCTATCTCTTTGCTTGCTATTGATTGATGTAAGTTTTCTATATCTTCTTGATCAATTTAGGCAGATTGTATGTGTCTAGAAATCTGTTTTCTCCTATGTTTTCCAGTTTATTGAAGTATAAATTTTCAAAATAGTTTCTGATGATCCTCTGGATTTCTCAACTGTCAGTGGTGATGTCTCCTTTTTCATTTCTGTTTTTAATAATTTCAGTTGATTCTCTTTCTTTTGGTTAGGTTGACTAAGGGTTTATCAATTTTGTTAATCTTTTCAAAGAACCAGATTTTTGTTTTGTTGATCTTTTGTATTGTTTTTGTTGTTGTTGTTGTTATCTATTTCATTGATTTCTGCTCAGATTTTAGTTACCCTGTCTTCTGCTGCCTTTGGGATTAGTCTGTTCCTGTTTTTCAAGGTCTTTGAGGTGTGTTATTAGATTGTTTATTTGGTGGGTGACTTTCTGTTTTTCTTATGTGGGCACACAGTGTTATAAATTTTCCTTTTAAAACTGCCGTCAACGTGTCCCATATATTTTGATATGTTGTGTCTCTATTTTGGTTTAATTCTAGGATTTTTTTATTTCTCCCATTATTTCTTCACTGATCTAGTCCTCATTCAAAAATGTATCATTCAGTCTCCATGTATTTATGTAATTTCTTTTAGTCTTCCTGTTGTTGATTTCTATTTTCATTCCATTATGATCTGAAAAGATGAAAGGAATTATATTACTTTTTTTTAAATTTGCTGTTACTTGTTTTGTGGTTGAGAAGATGGTCTATTTTGGAGAAGGTTCCATGGACCACTGAGAAGAACATGTATTCAACTGTTGTTGGTTGAAATGTTCTGTATATGTTTATTAGATTCATTTGGTTTATAGTGTTCTTTAGCTCTGACGAGTCTTTATTCATCTTTTTCCTGGAAGATTGATCTAGTTGTATGAGTATTGTGTTGAAGTTTTCCAATATTTTTGTATTTGGGCCTATTTGAGACCTAATGTCCCAAAGAGTTTGTTTTATGAAAGTGGGTGTGCCCACATTTGGGGCATAAATGTTCACTATCATCACATCTTCTTGTTGGATTTTTCCTTTTATTAGTAATAAGTGACCTGCTTTTTCTCTTCTTACAAGCTTTAGCTTAAAGTCTGCTTTATCAGATATAAGCGTTGCTATCCTGCTTGTTTTCGGTCTCCATTTGCATGGTATATGTTTTTCTACTCTTTCATCCTTAGCCTAGGGATATCTTTGCCTGTGAGGTGGGTTTCTTGCAAGCAGCATATAGTTGGATTATGTTCTTTAATCCACATTACAAGTCTATGCCTTTTAATTTTAGAGTTTAGACCTTTGACATTCAATATTATTGAGCCTGGTGCTTGAGTGGCTCAGTTATTTAGCCCCGTGACACTGCTGCTGCTCTTGGCAGCTGTGATCATGTGAGATCTTGTTGGCCTCTGGCCCTGGTGCTTATGTAGCCCAAACACTGCCAGATACAAGTTTATGGCCTTCCAAGATTGCAGCAGGGTTGGCTGAGTTATTTTACCCCACAGTCAGCACTGCTGGCAGTCCTGTGGTTATTGCTGGAGACCCTGCATAGGTGTGGCAAACTGCTGATCCTATGTCCTGCCCACATGAGTGTCCCTAGGGATTGTCTGCTAATTCACGTTTCTGCCGTATCCAACTGTAGTCCCCAACCCCACCTCCACAGGGATGATTTGCAAACTCCCAGACCTCACAGGTCTCTTCATTGCCACACAAGTCCTTGTAGCAGTGCAGGCTCCCACTGGCATGGGATAATTTGTGCGGTTTGGTGGGTTGAAGTCTTGAGGTATTTATTCGTGTGTGGAAAGAAGAATGTGATTGCTTTTGATGATGGTTTTCTGCAATCACTGGCTAGAAAATATTCTGCTTCTTTACTGGAGTTGATCTCTGAGAGCTGCAGGGTCCCAGCAGCCGCTATCCCCAGTGCAGGCTCACCATGATGGCGCCACCTCCTCTCTCCACTCACCAGATGAGATGTGTGGAGCTCTTTTCAGTCCTTTGTTCTCTGTGTTGCATCCAATTCATCATGTTTTGACTTTCTTCAGTTGCGTTCTGACTGCTTTTCATGCCAAGAAACAGTCTTCCTTCTGGTTGAGTTCTGAGCCCCGAAGCAACCAAACCATGCTGTCTCTTTCTACTCTGCCATCTTGGTCTTCTTTATAATGGATTTTTAAAATTCCTTACTCCACAAAAGGTACTGAGCAGAGAAGCAAGAACTTAGACCTGCCCCAAGGTTATCTCATAGTAAAGCTCTACGAATCCACAGTCACCAATATTCACAGTGTCAGAATGAAGGTCATATTTCAATGTTTTCAGTAAAGATATACCAGCAACTATGAATTTGGGGCCATAATTCCAGTTTAGGGAGTTAGTTTGCAACTATCCAAAAGTTGTGATGCTGCAAAACTTTTGAATGTTCATTACCAACCAATGCCAGAAAATTCTTGCAGCTGACACTGCTTGAATCTAGGTTGTGATTTGGGGACTTTGGTGGGTTATGTCATCACTTGAACATTATTTAAATATGTTTCTCCTGTTAATTCAATTTCCTGTTTTGTTTTCTCAAAACCATAAATTGTCTCTTAAGAAATTTTACAAAATGCATAGTGTTCTCCCATGAGACCTGTGCTGCTTCTCAGCTGGGCATTGCCTGCCAAAGGACATTTTTCTTAAAAAAAAATTTCCTTTTATTGGTTTTGCATAATGGTTGCAACAATTCTCAAGTAATGAAAAAAGAATGAAGAATGCATGTCCTTTCCAGCACACAGCCACAATGTTAATGTTAAGACAAAGGAAAACAAAACAAAACAAAAACCCACCCTAAAAGTGGTCTTGGACTCCCAGCCCTCCTCTTAGCTCCCTTATTTGGATTCAAGATGTTTCCTATCTTTTCTCCTCTTTTCAAAATAAACTATTTATGCTCAAGAAAAATCTGTTGTGTAGGACATCTGTGATAATGTCCTTGTGGTCTGGGTTGGACCCGAGCTTCACTACCAACTAGTGTAGAATTAACGGGGTATATGACTTAAATTTTCCAGGCCTATATCATCTCATTTGTAAACTAGGAGTAATGGAGCTTAGTTCTATGATTAAAAATTAAATAAAAGAAGGCATGTGAGACTGCCTCATAAGTGTAAGCTGGAGCTAAATATAAGTGTGTTGCCTGTTTCAAGGATAAAACCACCACATTCTGGACCCAACACAGCTGGTAGAATGTGGGAGTGAGGTGAGGAATGGGTACTGATGAAAGGCTGAGCAGAAACAATGATATAGAGAATATTTTCCAAAGAGAGAATTCTGTTTACCAGATTCCGCCCTGCTGGATACGGGAAAAGAACAATGTACGGGCATAAAATTGTAATCTGAACTCATTTTTCTATCTATAGCAGCACATGATAGACATTAATTATTGTATGCTGAATTTTTTATGGTCCACACATGAAATATGATGCACAGTAGCCTGTAGCAGGAGTCAGTAAACTAAAGACTATGGGCCACATCTGGCCCATTGCTTATTTTTCTAAATAAAGTTTTATTCAGCAGAGCCATGATCATTTATTTAAGTATTGATTTTGCTGCTTTTTGGGCTACAATGGAAAGTTACATATTCTCAGCAGAGAACTTCTATGGCCCACAGAGCCAAAAATATTTGCTGTCTGGCCTTTACAGAACAAATTACCAACTTTTGGCCTATAGAATTGTGTTACTTATTCACTTCTGCCTCAGTAGTAGAGTGCTTTCTAATGAACTCTATAATTAAGGTGCTACATACTTCTCTGAAGATTATGTTTTAATCTAATTGCTTCATTTTCCCACGGAAATAGTTGGCTTTTTAAAAGAAGAAACGAATTTTATTAAAAAAGAACAATGTGGTGCATGCTTATGATGTACAGAGACACTTTCCTAACCAAGGTGGGCATCCTGAAACATCAACTAAGGATGTCAGGATGTAGAGAAGGGATCGAGGCTCCTGGCATCGGCCACTCTGTGCTGTGCTGACTTCCAGTATCATGGCTGCACTTGGGTCACCAGAGAGAGATGAATGAATACCACTGATTTTATTTTCATTCCCAGCCTTTCCTTGGATCTGTGTGTCTACTCCAAAAACATGGATACTGTCATCCCGCGGTGACAGGGGGCAACAATGTGACAAAAGAGATAAGTTCATGGCACTTTAGACAGATTCTGTAACTGTAACAACACCCCAAGATAATCAACTATAAGGAGTAAAGGTTTATTTTGGTTCATAGTTTCAGAGGTTTCAGTTCATTGCTTTGGGACTTATGGCAAGATAAAACATCATGGCAGGGAGGGTGTAGTAGAGCACAACTGGTCTCTCTGTGGCTAGAAAGCAAAAGAAGAAGACAGATATTGGGGTTCCGCAACCCCATTTTAGGGGATGCCCCTAATGACCTAAGCCGCCCACTTGACCCTACCTCTTAAAGATTCCACCACCTCTCACCAGCACCAGGGGCTGGAGACCAAGCATGGGCCTTAGGGGATACTTGAGCTCTAAACTATAGCACATGGAAATTTGGACTGGACTGTAATAGAATCCTGGCTCCACGATTCATTCTATAAGATAGCTAACAGAAATTTTGCAAAAAGTTGTATACATGTGCTCCCAGTTCTCCACGGTCACATTCTGGGTGCTAAAGCACATTGTACAGCTGTGGTTTGCTGACTTTAAAGGAGAACCAAAGTAATAATTGACTTGGGGTCCTCTCTTCTCTACCTGGCACTACTCACACTCTATTTACCGCACAGAGGAGGCCAAGCTGGTATGGCTGTTTGACTATCTCTGCAAAATCCACTTGGATCCATTTCTATGACTGTGATCTACTATCAATCTGAGGGCAAAGGAGAAATCAGTCCAAGGAACATGGAAACCACTGTACTTAAAACTATCTCCTTTGCTTATTTATTTCAAGTACAAGGCCACACAGACACAGAAAATTAGCAGGTTCATGAAATGAGATTTAAGTTCCCTTCTGGTTAAAGGGTTCTCCCTGGTGTTCAAGTCTAGAGACTGTTCCTCCCAATCTTGAAGAATTTCCAAACCTTCCATGCCCAGGAGAGTATCCTATGTTGAAAGACTGCAGGATGGGACCCCATAACAATCCCCAAAAAGTTCAGGCTGAAATTACATTCAGGCCAAGTCTCTATGGTGCACTCCTCTGTAATTGTTGGGTCTCTTCCAGAAGGCTCTCAACACATGGGACTCCGATGAAGTTCAGCATGTGGAAAGGGTTGCAGCCTGCAGCCTGTGTATTTGTAATGGAAACACAGCAGTGACCCCATGATCCAGGTCTGTATCTGTGCTGCCATAAAATGTGTTTCTCTAAACAGAGCAGCAGGAGTGCCAGTGATGGGTGGGGGTGGGGGTTCTCTGAAAGGCTCCCTCAGGTAGGAAGGTAGCAGGGCCTCCTAATAAGAAAACCATGCATCTCAGGAGGGCTTTGTAGTTTGTAAAAGTACTTCTACATTGAAGATTCTCAGGAAAAGCCCTGGAGGTGGGAAAGGCAAGCTTTCTTTTCTTCCTTTTCCGCATGAAGCAGCTGAAATAGAGAAGCCAACCAACTTTCTCAAGATTTATGAGACCCTCGGCCTTAATCACACTTAGCTCAATATTCTTTCTAACAAATTATTACCTGAGCATGCTCCTGTGCACTTAGCTATGTGGACAAAGATATTCGGACATGGTACCTGTCCATCAATGATTCTGATGAAACCCTCTCATAGAGCTGACCCACCTGAGACTGAGACTGAGGGAAGAAGAGACAACCCTTGGCAGTCTCAAGGATTATATTAATAAATACCTTGGGGACATAAAACTTCTTTCAGAAAGTATACTGTAGTATTTCTAAAAGTCTTAAGTGGTCACTTCAAACCTCAAAAGGGGATGACTTCATTTTCCCTTATGAGTATGGAGTGGAGCTAGTCAGATACAGCATCCACAAGCTCTACCATAGCCATCAGCCAGTGTTGGAAGAACTATGAATGTCTACAGGACCCACAGATAGCCCTGGTGACATCAGTGA
>PVJS01016675.1:0-37179 GCA_004027185.1 Glis glis | reverse complement strand
TACATCACCCTAACCCTCCACCTACACCACCCTAACCCTCCACCTACATCACCCTAACCATCCACCCACATCACCCTAACCCGCCACCTACATCACCCTAACCATCCACCTACATCACCCTAACCCTCCACCCACATCACCCTAACCCTCCATCTACATCACCCTAACCATCCACCCACATCACCCTCACCCACCACCTACATCACCCTAGAGTGGAGGTTCTCAACCCTCTCTGGTCACCACATCTCTCAGGCATCTCTAAAAACTGTCCTGACCCCACTTCAGAATGATTACGTCAACATTTCTAAGGTAGGGCATAGATCTTGACATTAAAATGTCCCCAGAGGATCCTACCAAGCAGTCAGTATTGAGGACTACCAGTACAGAGGATCCCAGCTAGAGTCGAACCCTTCACATGGGCACCAGACCTCATGCCAGTGCGTGGAATTGCTCCACCCACTCTCTTCTCTTACTCCAGCATCATCAGTTTCTCCCTCTCAAATGAACTATTTTTTTTGTTGGCATACATGCTTGAAACACTTAACTTCTCTTCCCTCTGCAACTATCTCACCATTTCTCCCCTTTTTGCAGCAAACTCCTTACACAGCTCTTACAATGTCCATGCCCTCTGTCTGGATCCCAGTCCGTTCAGATTTTTGTCCCCAACAATGCACCAAAACTAATGACCTCAATTGTTCTGAATGCAGCGGTCGGTTCTCGGTCTCCATCCTGCCTGGCTGAGCAGCTGCACCTGACATAGCTCACCAGTCTCTCCTCCTTGAAAGTTTCTCACCACTTGGCTCCCAAGAAAACACCTTTCCCCACCCCCTCCTTTCTTCCTGGTTGCTCCTGGGGTTCTAATCATTTCAGGGGAGTCTTAGTCTTGAAGTTCTCAGGTCTTGGCTTGGAATTCTTAGTTTTGTCTAAGCTTGTTCTCTGGGTGATGACATCTGCTCTTTGGGCATTCAGTACCATCTATATATTCCTGCGTTTCAGACTTATACCTCCAGCCAGAGCAGCAGCCCCTCTCTTCTACTGAACTCCTGGAGGGATCCCCAACTTGTTAGTGCCTTTCATTCTTCCAGTTGTTCAGGCCCCCAAACTTGATGTTTCCCTTGAGTCCCTCAATCCTCAGGGGAGATAGGATTTTGACTCCCACTTTTCGCCCTATAGTGCTATGCTTGTGGATATGTTGAATTATCTGGGGAGAGCAAATTGCAGTTACTGATGAACTGACCTTAGAACAGTGAGATGATCATACGCCCAATGTCCTCACACCAGGCCCTCAGAGTGGAAGAGGTGGGTAGAAGAGTTGGTCAGACAGATGCAATGATAGAAGAAGGAAAGGGCAAACTGTGAAGCATGAGAGGGAGACAGTCTGCCATGGCTGACTTTGAGGATGGAGGAGGAGGAGGCTGTGAGTGGGGGAAGGCGGTGGTCTCCACAGGCTGGGAATGCCAAGAGCAGTTCTGAGCATGCCCTGATTTCATCCCAGTGAGACCCTGGCTTCTGAACTACAGAACGGTAAAATAATGCATCTGTATTGTTTTCAACTACCAAATCTGTGGGGACCTGTCATGGCAGCAGTAGAAAATGGATATAGTCTTATAGCCAGTTAACCAGCATCTTCTGCCAGCTCTCTCCTAGACAGACAGCCATTGACTAGTTCTCACACCCTCTTGTTCTACTTAGGTCCGAGTTGCCATCATCCTCGCCTCACTCACTGTGAGATTCTCCTAATTAGCTCCCCTGCTTCTGACCTCGAATGACCATCAGTCATTCAGAATGCAGCATCAGTTAGCTGATCCTGTGAACCCCTAAGTGGTATCAGGTCTCCTTCCTTCCCCAAACACTTCAATGGCTTCAGACCCCCCCCCACAGCAGCCAGAGCCCTTTGCATGCACCTCCCAGACTCTACATGGTCCAGCTCCTCTCCTTCTGGTCACCCCATTTTTCTACTCTTCCTCTCTACACTGGTGGTCTTGCTGTTCCTCCAACAGGCTGGGACCCTTAGAACACTCAATAGGCTCATGCACCCCCAGATATCTGTAGGATGAACCCCCCCTTTCAAGAGGCTTTGCTTAGCATTACGGATCACACTGGACAGTGGGGCACGAGAGGTAGGAGTCTCCTACGCTTCAATCACAGCTATCCTTCACAGAATGAAGGCGTATCACATGTTTGGCGACTGAACGCACTCCTCCAGGGTGTAGCACTCGTGGGTTTGTCCTTTCCTTCTTACTTCCACTGCAACGACCCCACCTCTGCTCTCTCTTCTCACATGAAGCTAAAGCAGTAGGATTGTGGTCCGTGGACTTGCTTCCACTTCTTATCCTCACACATCAATCCAACCTATAGCCATATGTTCCAAATTAATATTTGCTAAAAATCATTTGTAGTCTAGAAATGTCTTTCTTAGGAACCTACAATGGCTCCCACTGCTTTCTGTTTCAAGACCAGACTTTGAAATGTCCCCATGACCTTGTTCTACTTAAGCATCTAAGTGGACACTCTCCTTCCAGGCAGCACTCCGGGTCTAGGGCCTCCCAGGTCTATGCAGCTGCTCGTCCACACTGCTGCCTACGGCAGCCAGTTCTCCTTCCTTCCTTCCAGCGTTAGGGTCAAAGTCTCTTCAGAATCACGTTCTCCAGGGAGCTTTGCTCCCCACAGCAGTTCTGCCAGACGTCACTTCCCTTTTGTTCATTAATTGTTTTCTCCTCTATGCTGAGTTTATTTTTCTCTTTCTAACTAAATTGGAAGTTTCTGAGGCTGGATTCATCTCTCTTCCTGCTCTTCTGTCACCAAAGTGACAGCACAATTCCACACCTACAGCAACTGCTTCCAAAGGATTAATTCAGATTGTGCTACACTAGTGTTTTCCCACAACATTATAATGAATGGGGGAAGAATTATAATATATATATATATATATATAATTATAATATATATATAAATAATTATATATATATAAATAATTATAATATATATATATATATATATATAAATAAAACAGCTGCTCTTTGGTATCTGGGCTTACGAATTTATTACTCTTAATTTCTTTTTAACCTTCACAGAGACATTATTTGGCAATATCTGTAGATATTTTGCACAAGAGACTTTATAACTTTGTACATTAATATTTTTATCCGCTATTTTAATTTTATTTATTTTTACTTGCACAGTTTTTTATTGGTGCATTGTAATTATACATCATAATGAGGTTCAGAGTGATAGAATCAATACAGGGCTGAGTGTAAAGACCCGCGTTCTAGTTTGCTTGCTCTGACAACTGCTGCGGGCGAGGCAGGACAGATGGCTTTACTCTGTTCACTCCACTCTGCTGGAAGGTATGAGGTGGGCAGGAGGGAACCATGAGCCCAGTGGACCCCGCCCCTTCCCTCAGTGTGCGCACAGGTGCAGAGAGGAGTAGCCATTACCTGAACGGCTGCAGGTGAGGAGAGAATAGGCAAGATGGGGGATAGGAGCGCTGTGAACAGCCTTCCAGAGAATGTGGTGCAGCGGTCGGAGCGCAATTCTTTCAATATAAAGGGGATTAGACTACAGGATTTCTTAGGTACTTTCCAGCTCACGGATTCCCTGCTACTGTCAGTGAAATTTATATATAGGATTATATGTAGGGTTAACCTCGTTCCTTTCCTGGTATATTATATGTGTGTGTGTGTGTGTGTGTGTGTGTGTGTGCTTGTGTGTGTGTGTGTGTGTGTATTCATCTTCTAATATATATATGTGTAAAATATATATATACATATAATCAGATGATTTAACTAGCAAGCCCACACATAACCTATAAAGGAACTACTTGAGTCTTACTATTACAGTTATTATTGTATATAATGTACTGTCAGTTTTCTTAGATACAGATTCACAATCCCTATTTAAAAGCCTTGGAAACACACATGACTAAACTTGTGACTTTTCCAAATTGAAAACGTTAAAAATATAAATAGGTCAGAGAAAGTCCTGCCACTAAATGAGCAATAAAAATACTGGTTTCAGAGCTCCTTGGATTTCAAGTTGAGGTTAATACATTGTGAAGAATACCTCCTTAGATTAATTCAACCATTTATTTCAGGGCCAATCAAAATAAATTAATTTATATTTGTTTCTTTGAAGCCTTGTTTATTTACACCCAGAGCTGAATCATTTCCCTCACAGAAGGACTTGGGAGAGTAGGTCCTAAAAACAAAAACAGAAAACATTCATACAGGAGACCACATGGAAGGTACGGAACTCGGTCTTTGAAGACAACTGAGGTGTGGATCGGGCATTCTTAGAAAAGTATGATACCAAAAGCCAGCCAAATTTAAGGGATAAACAAAGCCAAAGCAGTCTTGAACAACATGAACAAAGCTGGAGACATCAGGATACTGTATCTCAGGGCATACTACAGACCTATAGTAATCCAAACCGCATGGAACTGCATGGAAATAGACACATGGGCCAATGGAACCGAATAGAGATCCCAGAAATAAACCCACACATCTATAGCTAATTGCTTCTCTGTAAAGTCACCAAAACATACACTGGGGAAAGGACAGACTCTTCTATAAATGATGCTGGGAAAACTGGATACCTATATGCAAAAGATGGAAAGTTGACCTCTACTTCTTACTCTGTTCAAAGAACAGCTCAAAATGAATCATCAAAGACTTTTTCCTTTCCTTTTCTTTATTTCCCCTTAGGTACTAGGGATGAAACCCAGGGGTACATTACCACTAAGCTACATCCCAAACTGTTTTTATTTTATTGTGAGGCAGGGTTGCCCAGGCTGGCCTCAAACTTAGGGTCCTCCTGCATCAGCCTCTTGAGTTGCTGGGATTAAAGGTATGCACCAGTGTGCTAGCTCAAAGACCTTAATGTAAGACCTGAAACTATTAAACTACTAGAAGACAAAAGGGAAACATTTCAAGACTTCGATATAGACAATGATTCTTTGGGACAATTTGATTCATATGTGTCGAGAATTTTGAGGAAACCGACTTTACTACCATATCTATACATATACGAGCTAATAATAAATTGTGTGACCAGAATTATCATCAAAGGAAACAATTTCATTGATAAAAGTATGATTAACAATTTGAATGAATATTGTGAAAGGAAGGCACTTGCTTTTCAGACAGGTAATTCTTTAAATGCAAAATACAATGATTTCTCCAAATGTTTAATTTCTTTTTCCTCGTGGAGACCTGGAACTTTTAATCATATATTTTGTAAAGAGCTTTTTTTTCTTGAATATTTCAGACAGCTAAAAGAAAGCAGACTCCAATATTCAAAGAGCCTTTTTATCTCCCTTCTCCCTGTCAAGAAAACAGCAAACAAAAACTGATCACGGAAAGCCGCGTGAGAAAGCTCTTCTCTCTACCGCGCCCTGTACCTTCTTTGTCGTTGTGGTGGATGATGGCATCTTGGATCATGTCGGCGAGGTTGAAATGCACCTTCTGGCTCCTGCCATGCTTCAGCCTCTTCAGGAACCCTTCCTGCTTCCGGAACGCCTTTTCCCGCTCATAGTAGGCCTTGATCTGCTCACAGCGCATGCGCTTCACCAGCCGCTGCCGCTGGCCCAGGGGAAGGGACTCCAGCAAGCACTGGTCAATTTCCATTTCATGGGATCGGAAAACGTTACATAGCTGAAAGCAACCTGGAACCAAAGGAGAGGGAATGTCAGGACACTACCATTATGACCAGTATAGTAGTAGTACTGCAAAGTCCTTGATTTTGTAATGCACACTACACAAGCCCTAAACTTACTCAATTCTCTGTGCTTTGAAATGCAGATACAAAGTCCTTTTTACAGATTGGAGGGGAACAAAGAGTTGGCATCTTCCCCACACTTCATAGTAATAAGATAAAAAATAGAATTAGCTATAAATGCGAAGTTTTGTTCAACACAATTACGAGCAATCCATCCTTTCCTGTTTCTATAAATCCATGCCAAAGGCTCAAATGTCTAATTAAGTAATACTAACAACACTTTACATGTCAAATTTTGGCCCAAAGTCATTCCCAGTCCCTCAGAACACCTTAATCAAGTTGGTTTTGCTAGCATGAAGATTCTGCTAACTCACTGTCATAGAGTGGCAGAAAATGAATGCTCATCACAGATAATTCTAGTATGTGACTTACAAATGCAGGTTCAGATCAGTGTTTATGTGTTCTTTTCTTAAAATATTTATGACCAGAGCCCCAAGCCAGTTAACATAACTATCGTTGCACAAAATGTGGTTGGTCGTATGCCACATCTGAAAACATGGCACAGGAAGGGTGTACTCCATCTTTGGAATGGTGCCCATTCCTTTGAAAGGAAAAGTCGTTACCATATTATTTCCATTTCTGTCTCTCCTGATGCTTTGCACATCTTCACTCTCACAAACACCAGCTGCATCAATATGACCATCTCTGCTTTGCAAATTAAAAAAACAAACTTAAGCCGGGCGTGGTGGCGCACGCTTGTAATCCCAGTATTTGGGAGGCGGAGACCGGAGGATCCGGGTTCGCGGCCAGCCTCAGCTACTTAGTGAGGCCCTCCGCAACTTCATGAGACCCGGTTTTAAAATAAAGGATAAAAAATAGGGCCGGGATCCCTGGTACCACAAAAAAAAAAAAAAAAAGAAAAACTTAGTTGAGAAAGTTGTGACTTATCTAAGACCAAAGAGATGATTATGTGACAGCCACAAGTGTCCCACACAGGCTTAAGAATAATCAAGATAAAAGATCTCTAAAGACAGGCATTTAATATGCAATTGCTTCTACAGAAGAGGGAAGAAGAAAGGGAGAGGAAACAGTGTTGGGGAATTTTGTTTTCATTGTTTATTTGCATTTGACAAAGCTAAACATTTTACAAGCATGTTTTCATAAGACTCTTCGTATGTATTTGTAAAAGTCATGTTGGAAATAGTAGCTAGCTACATTGAAAAAAAAATGGTCCCTTTCCAATGACCTCAACACAAACAGACAATGGCAGTTCTGAAAGAATGACAAATGGCTCTGGACTACGCTGGTTTGACACAAGCCATGATGACTGCCACAAACAGGTTGTCTGAGAAAGCTCAATAAGACCAAGCAGGAAATGTCTCTACCTTCAGATCTGCTTAGAAAACTGCATCTCATTTGATTTATGGACTTTGACGCTCTCAGCACTTAGCTTCCATGACTGTCCTAGCGTGGCATCAGGTGCCCAGGGGATCATCAAGGCCACCAGAAAACGTGAAGAAGTCAAACAACATCTTGGCGTATCCTGTGCTGATTAGCATGCCGTTGACAGTGGAAGATAATCTAATAAACACAGCAGTCCTCCAGTTTTTCACTCCCGCGAAGGGTCTCCTGGTGAAATTGTCAATTAACTTTTAAGGACTCTGCCGTGACAACTCATGATTCACTGAGCAATCCCTCATGGGCTGTCAACAAGGAGCACCAGGGTTGCTCTTAGATTATTTTCCTTATTGCCTCTCACGATCTGGAAGAATCAAAAGCCACAATTGCTAAGTGTAAAATTCATACATGTATAAACTACTGATTTTGAACATATTTTGTTGATTAATAACACCCTATTCTTTGCCTTGAAGTAATCCATAGGTTGACTTTTTTTGTGATCTAAAAATGGATTGGGCATTGTGAAATTTCTTTTGGTCTGATTACAGTTGTGTCAGCTAGGTTATGTGCATGTAGGTCTGTTAGTCTGCAAGACAACATCCTAAAAGCAACAGTTACGGGGAACAGAAGTTTGTCACGGTGATAACACAGTGATGAGAGGGACAGATCAGGAAGGCAGGTGGATGAGGACGTGGGACTGGGCTTGTGCAGTCAGTATGCCCCTCTCGGAGTCCCACCTCCCGGGTGCACCAATCTTTATAAACTGCCATACAATCAAGTTACCAGGTACCACCTGGCCAGCAGCTGAGCTGGGGGCTCCTCCCTGATGAAGACTGTACTTCTCCGCGAGGCTGGTGCTCTTGTCTAGCATGAAACGACCTACAAGCTAACACAACTTTTATATTATAGGAGATTCCATTCTCACAATGATACAGGAGTTAATATTACAAAGACACATGCACCAAGACAGCAGATATGTCTGTTGCGGTGGCAGAGAGTGGCTAACTTCCCATGAAACCAGCTGTTTATCTCCATACACACATATGTAGCTGGTGTTTTTCAGATCCCAAGCTTGGCTCATCAAAACACCCACGCGCATTTTACCATATCCTTGCCCCTTCTTTCAGATTAATGCCTACTACCACAGTGTCTACAGAAGCCACGTACTAAAGACAGCCACACCTGGATGGAATCTTGCTGCCTCCCAAACTGTCTGGAGGAGTTCTTTCCATCAATGAATCCTTACCTTGATCTGAGCAAGAAATTCACTTCTATTGTGGTGAGCCACCAGTATTTGGAGATTCTGTTACAACAATTAACATTGCCCTAATTATGGGGTATTGTTGGGGAGTTATTTTTTCCACATGTTAAATGGTGATCAAGGGAAACATTACAATTTTCAAATCATAAACTTCACCATTACATTCTACCCAGTGGCACTCTAATAAATTTTTAACGACCAACTCTGGTGGGGTGGGAATTGAGTCTTTGATTTGTACCGTTTGCTATTAACACGGTGAAATATTCTCAGCATGGCCAACGTCATGTTTCCAGTGTGACATCACTAAAGGAGAAAATGGAAAGAGACTTGCTTCATCAGTCCTTGAGTGTCTGTGAAGTGGCCTCAGGCCACACTACATCCTCCCCTCTGGAAGAAGTGAGACTTTAAATGCACCAGAAACAACAAATAAGCAGGAATGGAAATTCCAGCTACGCTTCTGATGCATGTTTGAAGCCGATAGCATTATGACCCACTTCATGGGTGAAAATTCACAGACATGTCCTGCTCAGCCAATGTGCATCATCGTATGACCAAACTTGAGAGCCGGCAAACAAGATAAAGGAAAAAGTAGAAAAAGTAAAGAAGTGTGACATCGAGTGGAAATGGTGTTGTTCCATACATTGGTTTGGAGGGCCCCATGCACTGTGCCATACTCTCAGAACGTGATATGATGGCAAACCAGAAGAATAAAGAATAAAGTTAGCTGGGCATGGTGTTGCACACCTGTAATCCCAGTACTCAGGAGGCTGAGAAAGGAGTATTGTAAGTTCCAGGCCAGGCCAGACTGGGCAGGCAACTTAGCAATTGTCTCAAAGTAAAAATAAAATAGAGTTGGGGGTGTAGGACTGTGGTAGAGGGCTTCTGGCTTACTGGTTTACAGTACTGGGTTCAATCCCCAGTACTGTAAAACATATATATGCATATATATATATATATATATATATGCTTAAATATCTATTTAAATAAATATATTTATATATACATACATACACAACTAAAGTATTTCATGAAAAATGGAATAGGAATTGTAATCACTTTTCCCATTCATAAAAAATGTTTGCTATAAATTCTGAGAGCCTAAAAGATAGCTGTCTAGGGGGAAATGAGCACGCTCACACGCAGGGGCTGCATGCACACACACATGCACGTGGACACACACGGATATCTGCACACACAGCAACTCGTCTAGCAGGACTTTTATTCTTGGAACCATTGTTACAGCAAGCTTCCAGAGATTATTTTTTTCTGCATACACAATGGCAAGAAACAAAGGAACAGGAGGATTTTCAGACAAGAGTATAATCAGCTTCAACATCCTCCCCCAGAGCCTTCGGAAACCCTCCACCAGCAAGGAAATGTAGAAACTGCCAGATTTTAACGTCCTTGTAATCGAGCTGCAGGACCATATCCCTCTTCATAGAGCATAAAAAAGAGTAAAACAGATTTATATTTGGGTATAATATAAATAATCCAAGGATTTAGGTCTACAATGCCTGTCTCATACAATCCTCCATTGAAACATTTCTCTGCAAGTTGGAGAAATAAACTGTTCAAATTAACTTAGAGAACTTAAATTCCTCTCAAGAAAATCCACAATATTTTCCATCTTGCTGCTTTACAGCTATCTCTAAAATTTTGTTTATGTACCCAAAGGCCTTTGCTTGGGTCTCCACCCAATTATTTGAGCATGTGTTTCTAGTGAGAGAATGTTATAAATGCTTTCCTTTTAAATTAAATGGAACTAAAACAACTAGGCATGACCTAAAATTCCTGTACAATGTATATTTTACGCATTAATCTATGCTTTTCCGCATTTACTATTACCCCTTACAGTATTTCCTGTGATTATGATAAGAAGCTTTTCAGTGGATGTCAATGCCCACTCATCATCCCACCAGAATTTGTTTCTGGGTAACAAATAAAGTGAAGATTGTCACCCTGATGTGATGTTCCTGGTTCATTATCCAAGTGGATCCGATGTCCGTTCAAACCTGCAGTTGACTGAGGGTACCACACATGAATGCTCTGTCCTGTGCCATGGATGGTTCCAGAATCATGTCCATGTGCTAATGCACCAGCCCATGGTTTACCTGATAGATGTGACCACTGGACTGTCAACCCAGCCACAACCAAGATCTGTAGAGCCACCTTCAGATACCAAGTGCCTGGTGTCAGATCCTCACCCAGTCTATTTCTCATTGAGTGTCTGCCCAGTGTCTTCTCTGCCATCAGCCTCACAGAGCACCCAAGGACAGAATGCGTGTGAAGTGTCAGTAGAGGGTCTGATTATTGAGATACACACTCCATGCAGACTTCTCTGGAGAAGTCCCACCCTTAAAGACCAGAACTGCACACTGACATTCTTGAACGGCATGCCATAGTGTAGACCCCTCTTTTCCTGATGCCCCTGCCATTTAAACATCATGATCCCTCTACTGGGGGTCTTCATGATTTGTAAATGCAAATTGCTGCCCTGGCCCTTTCAAAAGAAAATGAGACTTTGGAATAAAAACAGTTCAGCTTAGACCCCTGGCTCTGAGAGGCTGAAGCTCAAGGGAGTTCTCTTTGGACTCGATAGAATTAATTTAGAACCTCTACCCCAAATATACATTTTGATCTCAAACACTGAATAGTCTTCTGCTCTCAATCTGCATCGATGTATTTCATCCTTAGTCAACATTTTCAATTATGGTTGGAAGATACTCAGCTCCCTGTTTGTGCCAGACCAAGTATCTAATAACAGACCAATTCCATAGTGTCTAGACCGTCTCAGAACACGACACCCTTAACTTCAACACCCTGTGTCCCTTCTGTAGCAGCTCCTGTCAGGCAGCTTCCTGGATATCTTTAGTCTGTGTCCTGAAGCAACATGGTAAAATGAATAAGTCACATTTCGAGTATGAGACCAATGAGCATGTGTTTTCCATTAACAAGTCCTCTTCGAAGTCCTTCATTTTAATAGTGCATGTGTTCGTGCAACTCCCATTTTATGGTTGCAAGTAAATTTTTTAAAAGTATTTCATCACATTCCCAAGTCTTGGAATAAAATTTATTTAAAATATTATTTTGATATAAACTATTTTCAGTCCTGAAATAGATGGAGAAAAAATTGAATTTTACATACAATATTTAATTTTGGCTTTATGATGTCTGTTTTCCCCCTTTTTTGTTGTAAATATATTTGGGGAAAATAAGATGCTAACATTTTTCCCCAGGTTATATAGTTTGTGTTTTAAAATGATTTCCACAGCCCTTCATATCAATTTGTAAGACAGTCAGATGAAAAAAAGTCTTCAAGGTCAAATAAAAAACCAATTCCAAGACAGAGTGCAGTCCACAGATAAACATCACTGTATCCACCAAACAGATTCTCTGTATCTCACACCATGATTATTGTATTAAACACCCTTTGCTTTAGTTCTTACCACGACACTCTACTAGATAACTTTATAAAAACACATTTGTTCACTACTACCCCAGAATAATGGCATAGCAAATAAAGCTGGTCAAAATTTAAGAGCCACCATCAGTGGGTTCCACCTTGCTCACTGAAGGTCATTACTAATTTGTCTGCCTTCCATCCTCATTCCTATTTTCCAGCTACTCCATTACATGGAAATGCCATTTTATTCACTACCTAGAGTGGCCTATTATTTTTTCTGGATGATCTCTTCCCCTGGACTAAAAAACTGACCTAGGTCGAGCCCATCATCATAGCCCAGATACCAAGGTTTGATGACTGGTCCTAGGGTGGGATGTGGTCCTGCAGGGACAATTCAGAATCCTTGCATGAGGTTTGATACATGGACACTGGACACTGGCAGATTTACTTAAAAAAATCTCTCTTGTACTGTGATCTAGGCATTTGCTAACAAAGCCCATTCCTATTGAGACAGACAGAGAGAGACAGAGAGAGAAAATAATAACAGTTAAATTCTCAGATCCCAGATCCAACAGTACCTGAATCCAATATGAATTTAGACTTTCCAGTTACAAGGGCAGTATTCTAGATATGAGAGCCAATGAATTTCCTTTTGTACCTAAGGCATTATATGTTAATTTACTGTCAATGGGCACCAAGTGACTCATATAGTATCCTAGTCCATGACCTTTTCTTTCTTCCTGCCAAGGGATATATCCCTCTACTACATATAGTTCTGTTTGTTTGTTTGTTTTTTGCGTTACTGGGGATTGAACGCAGGGGCGTTCTACCTCCGCGCTACGCCCCCGGCCCTATTTTTTATGCTTTATTTTGAAACCGGGTCTCACGAAGTTGCAGAAGGCCTCACTAAGGAGAGAGAGAGAGAGAGAGAGAGAGAGACAGGGAGAGAGAGAGCGAGAGCTGAGGCTGGCCGCGAACCTGGATCCTTCGGTCTCTGCCTCCCAAAGTACTGGGATTACAAGTGTGCGCCACCACGCCCGGCCTTATAGTTCTGTTTTTTATTTGTTTGTTTTGCCATAAATGTATAGCTTATTTCTACAAGTTAAACAAATATTTAAATTTTTATGTTACATGGAATACTTATTTTATTACTTTATTTGTGTATTTATCTATTTATAGTACTGGGGATTGAACCCAGGGGCATTCTACCTCTGACCCCCCCCCAGCACTTTTTATTTATTTTTTGTTTGCTTGTTTTTTGTTTTGAAATACAGTCTTTCTAGGTTGCTGAGGCGTGCACCATCACACCCAGCTATATTACTTTTTTTGTGTTTGGGGGTACTGGGGATTAAACCCAAGGATGTGCTACCTCTGAGCTACATCCCCAGCCCAATTTTATTTTTTATTCTGAAACAAGGTCTCACTAAGTTGCTGAGGCTGGTCTCAAACCTGCAATCCTCCTGTCTCAGCCTCCCAAGTACTGGGATTATAAGCGTGCACCACCATGCCCATATTTTTCAAAAAAAAATTTCAGATTTCAGAAAGCTTCCTGTTTTATGTTCCATATGGGTTAAGCCTTAGAAATGTAGCAAGACTCTCAGCAACCTAGTGAGGGCTTGTTTCAAAGTAAAATATAAAATAGAGCTGGGGGTGTAGCTCGGAGGAGCAGTAGGAGGGGGAGGAGGAGGAGGAGGTGGAGGAGGAGAAGAAGGAGGGGAGGAGAGATGGAAGTCAGTATTCTGTGCCTCTCACACAGGGACAGGCCAGCACCACTGACCTTCCCAGAGACCATCAAAGCCACCAGCAACCAGTGAGCTGGTTTGGGGCATGGACGTTCACCATGACCCTCTTAAGCTATTATAGTTCATAGATCCCAATTCTTGCATTTTATCTTTTTCATCTGACTGTGTCTGCAAAATTGATGTGAAGGGATTGTTTCACTGTGTAACTACACTTTCATGATTAAAGGAACATTCTACTCAGTATTCTTCTTCTTCCTTCTGCCCCATTGACCATGAACTCCATGAAGGCGGAGGCCATCTCCATCCACTTTTGTTCACAGTTCATCTAGAGAGCAGATCAAGGGGCCTGTCTTGTTAAAAGGACTCATCCTTCCATTCATTCATTCATTCACTAATTTATTCAGTCGTTCAAATATATCATTATGAATTTGATATGTGCAAAGTTTAGTTTTTACATGTTTGATGGTTACAAGTTTAATCAGTCACTACTTTTCATTCCTATTGTTTATCAACTCGGATAAATGAGACTCACCTGAATCTACCCAGACCTAAGAGAGAGGGACGGATGAAGTGCTAAGTTAACTCAGATGTAAGGGGAATTCACTGCTTGTGGAAGGTCAAGGAAGATTCCATGCCATTTGCCAATAGGTAAAATTTTGAAATTCAAAGATAAGGAAAAAACTTCTCAATTTCAAATTGAGGGGGGAAAATAGAAGAAACACAGAAGCCAAGGAAAAATTAGAAGTGTTTGTGGAATTCCATTCGACAGAAGCAAAGATACATAAAGGTGTAAAGTTGAAAATGAGGCTAAAAATCAAAATTTACATCACCACATTTCCAAGGGAGTAAAAACATTTGATCGTTTTTAGTTTGGTCACAGGAGCCATTGAAGATGCACAAATACCATCAAAACAGTGGAGTTTGTGGAAACCAGGTGACTGAAAAACAGGTAAGGAAGAGAGCTGAGAAGCCCACTCTAACTCAGGGTTGAAGTTTCGAGAATCTGAATTTGAGGACTAAAATGAATAAAATGGAAGACTGGGAGATAATGGGGACTATGAAAAGAAAGAAGTTTAAAGAGATGGTGAAGGATCCCAGGCATGTGAAAGAGAGAAAATAAAGTCAGGAAGCAGGAAAAGACATGTCTCTGAACTTTCAAACTACACGGATTAGAGGAAAGGAGAACTACTAGTACAAAGAGGACATGTCACCGATGATGTTGGAGGGCAAATATGTGTGCATGTGACTACAATTAATATGTGTTAATGAATCAACTGATACGTACTGATAGTAGAATTCAGAGTGTTAGTTGACAGAGAATCAAGTAAGAACTATCCATCAAGCAATTAGAATATTTTTCAGATAGCAGATGTTTATAATTCTTAAGCCAGCTGTAAGTTTTTCTATGTACATAGCTAGTGACATCTGATTATTGTGAATTTTAAAACTTTACGAAAAATAAGGAAACACTAAAGTATATGATTTTGAAAGGGATACATTTGTTTTTAAATAGCATCAAATTTATTAGTCTTTTTTATTTATGGTGTATTGTAATCATACATCATGATGAGGTTCAGACCAATAGAGACATACATGCACACAGCACTCGGTGAGCTTCCAGTCTTGTCTGTTTTTGACAGCTTACACCAGTCACAGAACATTTTTGTAAGATGATAGCCCATCATATCTTAAGGCTAATTAATAAATTTACAGGACGACATCAACTAGTTAACCAAGAATTGAAGGGAGACGTGGACTTTCCTTAATGCATAATAGATTTTATTTTCATAACTTTCATTACATCTATTCAATACAACATCTTCATGGTTTGTTTTGAATCAAAAAAGAACAAAGATGCTTTTTTGAAATGAAAAATGAGGTTACGCAGTTTTGTGTGCCTCTGAAATCTTTGGATAGTTTTCAATCAATATTATCACTGCTATAGTCCAAAACGACTGACCACACAACTTAGAGGAAGGAAGGTTGATTTGTTCACAGTTCTTTGGAGATTCTGGGTTCAGTCCATGTGAGGCCGGGGTCTGGAGCTCAGGACGTGGTGGTAGGAAGCAGAGAGAGGGAGAGAGCAAGGCTGTGCTCTCACATCATGGAGGCTGGAAGCAAGAGAGCCAGCAAGCAAGGGGATTCAAAGACACAAGCACAATCCCTAAGGCCACACCTCCAGGGACTCACCTTTTCCAGCCACACCCCACCAGTCTAGGTGACTACCCAGGTAAATCCATTAAAATGTATTTATCCACTGATGAGATTACAACCCTTATGACTTAACTCTATCAACCCTGAACACTAATAGATGAGCTCTTCAGGGGATACTCTATATCTGACCATAAGAGGCTATATGTCCAAAATTAATCAAATGACAGGGAAAAAGGTGTGCTAAACACTATAAGAAGCATGGATGACACAACTGAAATAAATTGAGGATACCACTTCACATAAAAAAAGCAAAATAGAATCAAACAATAGCAACAAACCCTCATGTCTAACTTTCCTCTTCCTGTCATGGAAGTGCCATTTTTGCACCATGCAGATTTTCAATCACACATTAAGGAATCAGGAAAAATATGGGCCCCCAGTAGACAGGGTTATATTTGGTCAATCTGAATCTTGGAGCTAAGGCAGGGCAGGGTGAGTACTTAATCATGAAGAAACTCCTAGGAGGGCTTCCCGTCTCACTCTTAAGTCCTGGCTATCCACACTCTGTCTTCTGAGCCAGGTGTTATAGTTAGGTATAAAATGTCCCCTCTTAATAATAATATTTAGTAATTTATTAATATTCAGGGTTGATATAGATGAGCCATGAGGGTTGTAATCCCAACATTACAATGGATTTATCTGGGTGGTAGCCTAGGCCTGTAGGGTGTGGCTGGAGAAGTTGGGTTCCTAAGGATGCAGCCTTGGGGATTATACATGGTTTCTCATCCCCACACTCCCCCTCTTGCTTCTGGTCTCCATGATGTGAGGAGCACAGCCTATGTGCTCTCCCTTTCTCCTCCTCCTGCCGCCATGCCCTGAGATGTGTGGTCTCCGGCCTCACATGGACTGAACCCGAAACGGTATGAAAATAAATCTTCTTTCCTCTAAGTTACATGGTGAATCTTTTAGATTATAGCTGTGAGAATGCTGGCTGAAACTCCAAGAGACCTGGAGACAGATTCTTCTTACTCTGTGGCTCCAGCTTCCACCAGTTGGCACAGGGAAAGGTGGGGACTGTACGTATTTCTTTGAGACTCTCAGAGCCTCCTGATCTTTCTGCTCTGAAAATTCCATTCTATGTTGATCTGTCTTGGTTTTTTTTGCAAAGCATTGTGATGGGCTGCAGACTTGCAGCTGATACTGAGGGGCAGCTGCTGGAGGTCTTTCCCAGAATTCTTGAAAGTAAGCAAAATTGTTCTCCTTATTTTGCGGGATATGGAAGGAAGTTGGTATAAGAAGGTCTGAGGCAGGGAGTGGGCACGTTTGAGATGTCAAGAACCACAGTAGGGTCCTTTTAAGGATCCATTGAACAGTACACCCACTAAATCTCACAATGTTTAGGGATCATTTTCAACATGGAAAACTGTTATAGATATTGGAAAAAAGAAAGAGATGGAAAACTGTTAAAGTATGACCTTGTTAAAGAACATTAGTGACAGTTATGTGAGCTTATGACTATTGATGACTCATTTTCATCTATTGAATATTATTGTGTCATTAGGTCAGATTTTATTAAGTCAAGTTTGATTTTAACATGGAGCCAGGTTTATTGCATGTTTATTTCTTTGCCTGAGGGCTAGACACACACTAGGTCTGGCACAGGGTAAGGCCTCACCATGAGTGAGGGACAGAGGACCCAGTGACAGCCACAGTCCTCTACTTGTCCCCACTGAGATGTGGTTGTTTATTGAGGATGCAAGGATAAAGCACAAACCTACTTGTAACTAGGGCAAAATAACACTTAGAAACTCCTAAGTTTTCAGAAAACTAGTAGTAAAATCATGCCACTAATATTACTCTATTTATAGTCTAAATTGCTACTATTAACTCCACCAAAAGTCATGAACAAAGAATCCTAAAGGCCTTTTTGCAGAACTGAACTCTGACTAGGTTTTTAAGCTCGCGAGTTCTGGCATGTTCAAGCGGAGGAGAGTCACGCAGATTTCTTTTTCTATGACAATAACAGATGCCAACTTGAAACCAATTGTTAAGTTATACTTTTAATGTCCAGTTACACTTGAATTCATAGATGAAGACAGAATTGAAACAAGGTAATAAAAAGTGAAAAGCTATGTGAAATATGATATGCTTTAGACTCTTGCTTACAAATAATAACTTGAGCTCATTAAGAATGCCTTTTTTAGAAATCAGTTTGAAAGACAGATAGACTTTGGTGTTCAATTAGAAAGCACCATGTTGCCGGGCATGGTGGCATACGCTTGTAATCCCAGTACTTTGGGAGGCAGAGACCGGAGGATCCGGGTTCACGGCCAGCCTCAGCTCTCTTTCTCTCTCTCCTGTCTCTCTCTCTCGCTCTCTACCTAGTGAGGCCCTCCACAACTTCGTGAGACCCAGTTTCAAAATAAAGTATAAAAAAATAGGGCCAGGGGTGTAGCGCGGAGGTAGAACGCCCCTGGGTTCAATCCCCAGTACCGCAAAAAAAAAAGCACCATACTAACTAATTATATAAAGAGAAAATCCTTCCCATTGTGTTAATATTGGAAAGGAGGAATAAATTTTATTATTTTAGCACATAGTTACAATCATTTAGATAGATGATAGTCACATAAATATATGGATGGATGGATGGATGGATGGGTGGACGGACGGATGGATGGATGGATGGACGGACTGATGGGTGTTTCTGAGACCAGGTGCCTGGATAGAGAGTAGAGTGGAGGAAGTACAGGAACCTGTGGATAAGAAGCTACAGGAAGGCCAGTGTGACACTGCAGGGTGCCCCTGGGCTGCCATTGCTGGACCGCACAGGCATAGGGACAGGAATCTTGTGTTAGCAGACGGAGCTGAGGAATTGCTCTTAGTCTGAGAGTTGAGAACATAAAACCGACATCATGGTACAAAAACAAGAGCCCCAGGTTGAATGCTGGTACTAGACCTAGGATGTATAAGACTCAGGGCAAGGAGAGAATCCAACAATATTCCACTGTAGTATATCTATCTATTGGGGATTTTAAGAAAATAGGATATTTTTTATTTTACATCTTCTATCCCCATGGCTTAATAACTAAACCATAGTGGTTTGAGTGCCATCTTTCTGTGACTTCTGTTTGCATGTTGAACCCTCCGTGGTAGGCCAGGAATTGCACTGTGTCAAGATGCAAAAGAAACTCCACTCCTAAGTATTTCCCATGGCAACACAGAACAATGAGCCCATGCAGAAACCCTATGCTAAAGTATTTACAGAAGTTGTATTCATAAAAGTCAATGACTGCACAAACCAAAATGCTCATAGACTGGTGAATGGACACACACTGTGGAATATCCAGAAAATGGAATACTACTTGGCAATAAAAAGGAGCAAAACTCTGACACATCCATCAACTTGGATGGATGTCAGATGATTATATTACAGGATGGAAGCCAATTTTTTTAAATACCTAAATCATTTGCCATAGACCTAACAATTGCACTGTAGGGCATTTATCAAAGAGAAATGGAAACACATGTCCACACAAAAACCAGTACAGGATTGTTCATAAAAACTTCACCTGTAATAAACAAAACCTAAAAACAACCAAAATATCTCTTGGTGGGTGACCAGTTCAACACACCATGTTCTATCCATGACAGGGAATGCTACTGAGTAATACAAAGGAAGAGTCCATTTACCATTTACCAACACAACAACTTGGATGAATTCCCAGAGCAAGGGCATGATGCTGAGCAAGGAAACCCACCTCAAAAGATCTCAGATTGTAGGATTCCACTGATAGAACCTTCTGGAAAATCTAAAGCTACTGGGAGAGAAGTCAGATCTGTGTTTGACAGAGGCTGGAGCTTGTGGGAGGAGACAACTGCACAGGGGCACAAGGGGACTCATTTTTTTTTTTTTTGCGGTACCAGGGATTGAACACAGGGGCGTTCTACCTCCGCACTACACCCCCGGCCCTATTTTTATACTTTATTTATTTATTTATTTATTTATTTATTTATTTATTTATTTTTGCGGTACCAGGGATTGTACCAGGGGCGTTCTACCTCCGCGCTATGCCCCTGGCCCTATTTTTTATATTTTATTTTGAAACCGGGTCTCACGAAGTTGCGGAGGGCCTCGCTAAGGAGAGAGAGAGAGAGAGAGAGAGAGAGAGAGAGAGAGGAGACAGAGACACAAGAGAGAGAGAGAGAGCTGAGGCTGGCCGCGAACCCAGATCCTCCGGTCTCCGCCTCCCAACGTACTGGGATTACAAGCGTGCGCCACCACGCCCAGCACAAGGGGACTCTTTGAAGTGAGAAAAATGTCCCCCATCTTGACTGTGGGGTTCTCAAGTGTTGGTATGAACTTGTCTAAATGTACAGATCTATACACATAAAAACAGTTATTAATGTAAATTCTACCCCAGTAAACTCTGCTTAACAAAACACACACAACAATAATGGAAGACAGTTAAATTTGAACCAGAGTTTCAACTTGCTGTAAGACATGGTATTGCACTAGATTTACAAAATGCTGAGTCATATTCTGTTAACATTCTGACACCGTGAACATTTTTAATAAGAAAAATCCTTTGGGGATCATGGTTTGTAAACAAAATGAGATAATTTTTTTTTTTTTGCGGTACCAGGGATTGAACGCAGGGGCTTTCTACCTCCGCGCTACACCCCCGGCCCTATTTTTTATACTTTATTTTGAAACTGGGTCTCATGAAGTTGCGGAGGGCCTCACTAAATAGAGAGAGAGAGAGAGAGAGAGAGAGAGAGAGCTGAGGCTGGTCTCGAACCCAGATGCTCCAGTCTCCGCCTCCCAAAGTACTGGGATTACAAGCGTGTGCCACCACGCCCGGCCTAGATAAATTATTTTTTAAAAGATGGAAACGCTGTCCTGTGAATGGATGGTAACTTCTGCCACTTGCTGCGAATCAGAGGAATCAGATCAAAGAGACACCGAGTGCTGTCAGGTAGATGGCGGATGTGAAGAGGAAGATACTAACCCCATTCCTGCCTGAGCCCTCCATCTGCCTCGCACATCACAGGTTTCCAAGAGCTTTCACATACTCTCACTAGACTGCACATGTCCATATTCAACCAAGATGCCGGTTTCACGTCTGTATTCTCAGCACTGAGACTGAGCCTGCATCTGCCCTGGGTCCAGCGGTGGCTCAGCCAGTGCTAACTGCAGAGATGGAGGATGTGTGGAAGGTAACGGGAGGGAGGGAAAGAGGGAGAACAGCTGATGCAGCCAGTGACTTTCCTGGACCCATGGAGTGGATTGAGATGGCGTGTTGGCCTCACTGATCCAATGAGAAAGTCAAGCGGCAAGCCCTAGAGGACATAAGTGGCACGACACGATGGGAAGGAACTGGGGAAGTGGCAGAGACCCTGGAATTGGCCCCAGTGGCCCCATAAGGAATGGTGATGGCTTCCCAGAGGGTTGAGGAGGACGTGTTGCCCCATCGCCCACACTGGCTACATCTGTGGCCTCAGCTCATGTCAGCAGAGCGCCATGCCATGCAGGGCTGACTCTGTATACACTGATGCTGCTAGTACATCCTCTATGATGGAGCTCATGGACCACTGGGGACATGAAAAGGGCAGGTGAAGACCCGCTTAGGATCCTTGTGAATAGAAAGGTGAAGAATGTGAGGCCCTGCACAGGTTCAGTTCATGCGTGCCCTGTGGAAATGGTTTCAACTCAGTGCTCCTGCCGGGCACAGGGGTGCACACCTGTCATCCCAGCACTTGGGAGGCTGAGACAGGAGGATGGTGGGGTGGAGGTCAGCCTCAGCAACTCAACTCAGTCTTTCAAAGCTGAACCTAATAGGTAACATTTTTCAGAGTGAACAATAATAAATGAGACATTCGGGAAATAATTCAACCTTCGGATGGCTTGTCTTCCCTCAATAACACTCCACAGTGATGAGTTTTATTTTCTTAACATATGAGACAACATGAGGCAGATTCTCCAGTAATTCCATGTGTATTGTTAGCTGACTGGAATGCGTGTCTTCTTCTTCTGAGAGCCCAAATGAGGAATGACCCATTGATTCCACAAGACCACTCATTAGAGTGTATGTCTCTCCTGTCACTCCTCATTTCTAGATAATAAATAGCTCGAGTCTCTTAATCTTTCCTTATTCAGGAAACCCTCAAGCTTTCTGCCTTTAATTATTATCCCTCTCTCAACCCCTTGCTCCTAGTAAAAGACTTCGAAGCTGCACTAAGCCATGTGTGGACAGTAGTTAGAGCGCACCACTGACTCACAGGGTTATCAGCATTTTCCTTTTGCATTTTATTACCTTGTTTTAAAGTACAGAGCAGCTTCTAATTAGCTTTTTAAACCACCACTATCTGTGGAGATGACATATTACTTGAACTTCCCGCAGTGACCTCCAGATACCCAAGTCAGTTTCAAACCCGATAGTTTAAGAATCATTTACATGAACTCCACAGATTCATGACACATTCCCTTAGAAAGTAAAACGTCATGGGTGGTTCGGAACAGACATTCTGAGAGTATTGCACAGCAGGGTCATTCTCACGCAACAATCACGCCAAAACAGCACAACGCATCTTCTATGGTAGCATCAGTTTATTTATGGCAAGGAGTGAAAATCCAAGACCCTTTATGTCAAGGTTTATCTGAATCTGTGCTGTGCTATCATTACTTTAATTTCACAAGCAATTGGAGGGTGCCAAAGGATTTAAAAATATGGTCCCAACATACAGCCTTCGTTATTTCCTTTTTTAACTCACAGTGTAGCTGACTGGACAAACCACTGAGGGCTTTAGACACATGTGAAGGGGTAGGGAGGTTTGTGAGAAGGTAGACGCACATATCACCACCTGTAATCGACTTTTCAAACAGTGGATCAAAAACTATTCCTGCATTTTCTTTTTTGGGCGGTACCGGGGATTGAACGCAGAGGCGTTCTACCTCCGCGCTACACCCCCGGCCCTATTTTTTTATACTTTATTTTGAAACCGGGTCTCACGAAGTTGCGGAGGGCCTCACTAAGTAGAGAGAGAGAGAGAGACAGAGAGAGACAGGGAGAGAGAGAGAGAGATGGGGGGGAGAGAGAGAGAGCTGAGGCTGGCCGCGAACCCGGATCCTCCGGTCTCCGCCTCCCAAAGTACTGGGATTACAAGCGTGCGCCACCACGCCTGGCTATTCCTGCATTTTCTATCATTAAAACATGAAGTATGTTGGAGTATGCATCCTCCTCCACCGATTGCCCTGCACCTTTTCTTTCCTTTCAGTAGCAGAGCTCATACAGCTTCTCTACACTCAATTCCATCCCAATGGTGGCTCAGTCGATGGAGTTTGAATTCCACCTCTACCTTCCACTGTCTCGGTGGCCACTGTCACCAATGGGCTCCTTGTTGATAATACCAGCTGATGCTCTCTAAGCACATACCACAGTCCTGCCACCTCCTGCCACGCTGCTCAGCACACCCTGCCTCTTGAATCAGTCCACTCTTAGTCTCGACTGAAGACCTCTCATGTGCTTTGCAGACTTTCCCCCTATCTGCCTGTCTGAAATTCCTGACCTGAGCTGTCTCTTGCCTGCTGGCTGTTTCCTCTCATACTATGCCTTAAATTAAACCCATGTATTAATGGCTCCCACATCAATTTCAAATAGGCATTTCTAACCTGAGCTTAAGATTTGTGTGTATATATGTATATAGCTAAACAGTGGACAGCTCTCCTTGGGCATCATGGAATTCAACAAGTGCAAGTCTGTCCTTCCTCCCCTGCCTCCCACCTGAAGCTTAGAGGTCACACCATACACAGAGTTGCTGAAGCAGAAATCGAACTTCCAGCATTAAATATTCCCTTACTCTCATCCTCCACAACTCCTAAATCTGCCCCATCGCCCGATGTTCCTGGGACTCGATTCTCTCTTAAATCCATCCACTCTTCCCCATTCTCCAGTGGCTTGGGTTATCATAAGAGCTACCCAACTGGCCTCCTGGACTCTGTGACTACTCCCTGTCCATAGTGCTCCATATTTGCATTTCTTGCCATACATTTTTGCTTTCCACACCCATAGTTGAAATACTTTAGAGGACTCCAATTGCTTTTGGGAAAAGTCTAAATCTGGCTTCATATTTCATAGTTCCTTTGTGACCTGGACATTCAGGTTTGGAAAGGAAGCACAGATGTGGTTTGGGCGTTTCGGGTTAGCAGGGCTGGTATGATATGGTGGTCTGTGTGTGTGTTGATCATGCAGATCCAGAGATCCTGACAAAGAAGAAGAGCACAGCCAGAGGCACTCTTTTCAATCCATCCACAAAGATGTTGGAGATAAAATAATTAACCTAGATAGGACTTATATAAAACAGAGGAACATGATAGAATTTTTCACCATGATAATAAAATCTAACTCAACCTTATGAACATCTCTCCATCAGACCATGCATTAGCACACCCACTGCCACCATCCTGATTTAAACTGTCACCTGGAATTTTTCCCGACTGCTCCCTATCTCAATCTCTCCTTTATCCCACACCCTCCAGGGATGACAGATCAAAAACACACACCTGATCACAGAGCTCCCTCTAAGACCACTGGAGCAACTCTTGCATGATGAACGCATTAAAAACCTAACTTTTGTTCTTTGAGTGGACCAAGCACATGCCACACTGGGCTTCCTGAGTGGCTGGCTTCCCCTTCCCCGGCTCCTCACCCGTGAATCTTCGGATAATGCCTCCCTGTCCTCAAATTCCTCCCAGCTCACTGGGATGAGGCTGATGGGGCTCCTTGCACACTCTGCTCAGGATGGAACTGGCGTCCTTCCTCTGTCTTTTCTCATAACATCGTCTCACAGAAGTGCATGGAATTTGCTTACTCATTTCCAGTCTCCGACATCATGAATTCCTTTGGGAAAGAAATCTACTTGTACATATAAACTCAGTGCATAGCATACTGTCCACCATGAGTGGATGGCTGAGACACCCGAAAACAACGGGTGTGAGGGGGAGGGCTGAGCCTGGAGCCTGGAGGAGTAGAAAAGGCTGTCTTGCAACTGGGAGGTAGAATAAGAAGTCAGAGATGGTTCCTGAGTCAGACCGTGCAAATAATTTGAGATGGTGGGGGAACAAAAAGGGCTTCGATGTCTCAGGAGAATAATGGTGGGAGCTGGTGTGGCCGTTGGTGGCCCTTCATGTGAGGAGCAGGGTAAAAGACTCCTTACCCAAGTTTGGGGGTAAATGCATGTGGTCCTATGGGGCATTAGCTTGAGAAGATAAGAACATGGAGATAAAAGGTAGTATTTAGATGCTGCTCTGGGAAGAATTAACCAAATGTTAAACAAGCAAAAAGTTAACTTTGGCAGCCTGGACATTCTGGGGCGACAACCAGAGACACGTCACTCCTGCAGACTCCTGTGGCAGCCTACTCTTCTGGATCTGCAGGTCCCAGACTGCCTCATGTCTTTCAGTTACTCTGACATCACTTCCGGAAGAGACCTCTCCTTAGCGGCCCTTTCTACATGGTGTCATACCCTTATCCTGCCCAGGGTCACTCATTAGTTCTTTAAACACCTTTAACTCCTCTATTTTCTTCACATCTGTTGCTGTTACCAAAAAAAATATTATCAATATCTGTTTGTTTCTTTGTTTATTCTTTATCTCCCTGGCATAGGAATGTTAACATGGTAGGGACATTCGCTGGCTTGTATTTCAAGTATCCTTAGCTCTTGGACCTGCACTTAGAGAAGAGCAGGAGTTCAATCAAACTTCTTGCATTAAGGAATAAATATATGAATGAATGAATGAATGAATGAATGATACAGAAGGAAGTGAAATCTACACAGCCCAGTTCAGTTAGCGTGTCATGTTTATGTCCCTAGAATGACGCTGGGTACGAGCCAACTACTGAGAGCATAGTCTCTTCCGTTCACCGGATAGCCTACGGCGGAGCATCACAGTGGAAGGACAGATGTCAACTGAGGACGACGTGGGTGTGGAGACCCCCGGATACGATGACAAGCCTTTAATAATGCAATGTCAGCGCTAGCAGTATGGCTAGACCCGCAGGGCACAGCAGCCCTTGGCATGCCTCAAAGTCAATATAAAAGTCCAATGTATCAATGCTAAACACTAGACACACGATTAAAATCTTATCATTTTATACATATTCTTCAATTATGCTTCTTTACAAGTGATGACACAGGAAGGAGATTTATATATATATATATACATATTATATACATGTATACACACATACACATATATAGAGAGAAAGTATAGATATTGATAGGGATATAGATATCTGAGGTTAGAGTCCCCTTTATGACAGTACATTTAATGATTTATATCTTTGTTTTAACTGTCTAGTTTATTATTCACTAGTGTGAGAACAATATTTATTTTAATCATATTTAATAAAATGGTGTCGATAAAAACATTAGAATATTAGTTAATTATAGATATACTGACACAAAAATAAATATGAGTTTGGAGCAGTTGTGCTGTGTATTGAAACTACTTTATTGAGTAGAATATAGGTACTACAGGTCTACAGATCTTATTCTGATGTATTTTGAATTTATTTTTCAATTTAAATCCTGGGCACATTTTATAACAACCTGACTTGGGATTTATTTTTCTTTTAAGACTAATTGAAATTATTTTAGCATTACTATTATTTAGTATTGAATGAAAAAGTAAATATTTGTGACTATCTAAAAAAATCATGAGAATTTTAATCAGAGGGGATTTGTATTATCGTATGGAAAAACTTGCTATAAAGCTACAGTAGCCAAAATGCTATGCCCTGAACTAGACAAATGGATCAATTAACTAATCAGAAGCCAGATGTAAAGTTATCTTTAGAATTTAAAATGTGACAAAGTGGAATTTCAATGCAGTAAATACTGTGCATGTAAAAATGAAAGGGGGAGCTGGGTGTGGTGGCTCATGCTTGTAATTCCAGCACTTGGGAGGCTGAGGCAGGAGGATCGCAGGTTCGAGGACAGCCTCAGCAATTTAGTGAGACCCTCAGCAACTTGGTGAGACCTTGTTTCAAAATAAAAAAGTCTGGGGATGTAGCTCAGAGGTAAAATGCCCCTGGGTTCAATCCCCAGTACCATTAAAAAATGAAGAAGAAGAGGAGGACTAGGAGGAGGAGGAGAGGAGGAAAAGGAGAGGAGGAGGAGGCGACTAAGAGGAGGAGAGTGGGAGGAGGAGGGGAGGAGGAGGAGGGGAGGAGGAGGAGGAGGAGGAGTGGTGGTGGCGGAGGAGGAGGAGGAGAAAGAGGAGGAGCTTTTCACACAGACACCTCTGTGGATTCAAGGTGGCTCTCGTGAAGGCTTAAGCTATAGTTTGTATTCCCATACTATGTGGGTGGAATGAAGGACAGGTGGGGGTCTCTGAGCAGGAGCCATGGAGCCTGCAGGGGGTAAGGGGATAGGAGTGCAGGGGTGATGCCTGCCTGCGTGCTGGAAACAGGATGCAGACACTAAGTGACATCAGTCTGCTGCAGTCACCCATGCTCTGCTGTGAGGACAGACCTGCCAGCCTCCCTCACGCATCGGTCACTGGAGTCCATCAGGGGCATCCAGGGTGAGGAGCGCAGGGACTTCAGTGGTGGACCCCGGGGTGTGGTTACGGGAGAGTGAGGGAAGGGCGGGACCCGGGTGCTGTGTGTCAGTGGACATGCAGGTCGCCACAGCGGAGGTTCATGGACACTGAGCAGCATGTGCCCTGGGTGGAAGATGGGGCCGGTGTTTAGTGGAGGCAGCATTGATGAGAACTAGCAGCTAGAGGGAAAAAAAATAAAGGGTGGCCTCGTTTAACATGGAAAATAGCAAGTTTTCTGCGGCAGTTCTTCTTAGGTGCTGTGGGTAAATCAGCAGTCTGGAGAATATTCATTTGAACCAACTTTAACCTTTCTCCTATCGCAAACAGTGCTGCCCGGAACCCCTGTGCTTAGGGAAGAGCTGACCGGGGGGAGAATAGGGCCAGGCCGAGGGAAGGGAACTGACCAGGTGGACCTCCGGCTTCTCTCCAGTTCTCTCCGAAAGAGAAACAGAATGTAGTTCTCAGGTCGCACGTGGCAATAAATGGAGAGCCCATCACTTCCTCCAGTTGCGCTTCTCAGTCCTGCGCGAACCCCAGTGGGGCCACCTGGCCAAGTGCATGTCGCTTCTGACCACGCACAGGACCACCATGAAATGTCGCTACAGATCCATCTGGAGATACTTTCTGACCACAGAGTTGCACTGAACATCAGCAGTTTATGTAGCGGTTTCTTACACCTTCCTGCTACATCCTACCTCCACAGTGCATTTTCATAGTGTAGTTTCAAGCATTTCTATATAAGATCTACTGAGCATGTAGAACTCAGCCCATTCCTATACAATCAGAAAAGGATGTGGCCAGGTGTGGAGGTTCTTGCTTGTAATCCCAGTACTTAGGAGGCTGAGACCGGAGGATCTGGGTTCGCGGCCAGCCTCAGCTACTTAGCGAGGCCCTCCGCAACTTAGTGAGACCCTGTTTCAAAATAAAGAATAAAAAATAGGGCTAGGAGTGTAGCTCGGAGGTAGAATGCCCCTGGGTTTAATCCCCAGTACCACAAAAAAAGTGGAAGGCCTGTCCTCCAGGCTTCATCCATACAATCAGAATGTGATGAGCATCTACGCTGTTTAAAATTCCATGAATACCCTCTTACACTGCCTTAAAGTTTTCCTTCTCTGTTAAAGTAAAGCATTTCCATTGCAGATAATTTTGAAAATATAGGATAGTTTCTAAAAAATAACAGAAAACCATAAGCCAGAAATGACTACTGTTAGAGGGAGTTGAAACCTTTCAGTGCATACATGTTTTAACATTACATCATGAGTATTTCCCCAGGTAGATGGAATTTCTTGTAAGCAGCAGTGTCTGGTAGCTCAATGTCCCACCAAAGGCTTCCTCTGTCTAATACCACGTGATGGAGGCCGTGGCAGCAAACTGCAGGAGCTCTTGAACCTGCCCTGGAATTCAACCGCCTCCCGCATTGCTACCTGGCTTGCCAGTGGAGAGAGTACAGCGATAAACCAGGGCCGGCATGAAATGGGCATGTGGTAGCCACAGAGGTCACGTGAGGTTGGAGTGTAAAAAAAACGGGGCCAATGAACCTTGCCTGTGGGTTCACTAATGCAGGGGACAAAGTCACATGACCTGGGAACATCCTTGGCATCAGGAACAACTAGTCAACTACTAATATGCTTAACAATAAACCCTTCTCCTATCATAAAGGTCGACTTTCCTTCTATATTCTAGCCAACCTTCAAGATCCAACAGAAGACACATTCTTTCTCTGATGTGAAATGCCCCTTGGCCACTCAGCCCAGGGATATCTAAGCCCTGAACTCCTTCAGCACACTGTACCAGGTCTCCAGAGAAGTCAGCACTGGGGGCATGCACACCTCCTGTCCACACCTCCGGAAGTGCCACATGCAGAGCTCAGAAAAGAGTCAAATGTTTAATCAGCAGTTCCTAAGTACTTTGATAAATTCATCAGGAATGTTCTTTTTCCAGGCATTCCCAACATTTTCATTAATAAGAATTATTAATTCATTAAATCCATTAACTTTAGATTTCATCTCTTATCCCATGGATTGTAAGAAGTCTCGCAAATGCTTCCACTGACTAGATACCAGCATTTCTTTCAATTTTCTGGAATTCTGTATTCAAAGAATCCAACAAAACCAAAAGTAAGATAAGGGGGGAAGCACAGCCTCCTGTTATGTGTGACAACCTATAGCCCCCTGACCCTCCCGTGACCTTGTCACTGTGTCCCTTGCCGTTTTGGCTGCCGCCTCCCAGGTGTATTCATTCTCCCAAATGAACACACAGGTTCCTTGGAGGCATAATGCAGAGGGTTTGGGGAATTTCCTCTGCAGAGGCACAGAGAAGAAAAAAAAAAATGGCCTTCTATGAGTGCAGTAAAACATGAGAAGCAATGCAAAGCCCCGCTGAGAGTGCGGCCCCAAGTGCACGCCACCAAGACCGGAACCCCAAGATTTAAGAAGCTAAAACGCAAGGCTATTCCATAGTTCTTAAGCATGCTGCATGTCCCCGATTTTTATTAATTAAAGAGCTAGTCTGCAAACTTACAAGCCGATCAGCTCATTCTTTTTGGAGTTAATATTGTTCTGCAAGCTAAAAGCATGTTTCTTCCATCACTGCTTAAGAGTAAGGCATTTTTATTTTCAATAGTCATAGTTGTTAATTCTTGAATCAAAGGCAAACCAAAGCCAAATATTTTCTCCTCCTCAAGGATCATTATTTTTTTCTATCTTCTGTAGGGAAAAATTCAATATTCATTTAAGATATGTATTCCCTTAACATGCTTAATTTAACATTGTGATGCCCTTTGTCAGCAAAACCCGAATCCTCACAGAAAACCATCTTCTAAGAATGTCATTTGTCACTTTAACATCCTGATATATATATGTACAGAAGTTTTCAGAAGTCCTACAGGAGGAAAAAAAATTCTATGGAGCAAGCCATTTTTGCTATAAATATGTCTTCCTCTTCATTACCATCCAGAGATGGTTGAGATGCAGGTATTGTCTAGCCCGGAAAACCCTACTAACATCCATGCCTGAAAGCAAGCCTGGCCATCGGAAAGCCGGTGACAAGCTCTTTTTCACCAGATGATCAGCAGGGTAGAGCATTTGATACAGTATCGCTGCAAGGTGAACAACCCAAGGACAAAAGTTTACAGTCAAGGATAACCCTGAAGATTAGTCTTGTAAGGTAAGCATCACATGTAGGCATCAGCAGCTAAACTTAAGAATAAAATAAATGACTTCTGCTATATAGTTATTAACTAAGTTTTTATACACTTTATTAATATGTGCTAATACCCCGGAAATTTCCTTGGAGAATTCCTTCCTATGCATTGCTCTCTTTTTTTAGTGTTGCTGCTCTCTATATATTTTTTTTTAAAGTTTTAAAGATATCTGTACTATAGCAATCGGATGAAAATGGAGTTATTTTCAAATCAGAAATTAAGGAGATGTACATTCAGGCTACAAAATAGCCTTCAAAGTCACCAGTCTGTGTCTGTCACTCATCCGGGTGTGGTATGCCGGAAGACCTGCCTTAATTCTGGCATCTGCATAAGATAATCATTCAGGAAGACAAATAGCCACACGAGCAAATCATCAAGCTTACTTACAGCACTTGATAAAATGATAGTGAGACATCTTTCCATCTCAGGCAGGAATCTTGCTACCGGTTCCAACATTCTCTTCGGCTACAACTGCCGGCCCCGGGAAATGCATTATTCAGAGTCCTTGCTCAGGTAACAGTTTACCTCGGGATGCATTACTGAACGGAGGAGGCTCTGGAACATGATCATGCAAAAGGCTCCGAACTCATTCTCATTCAGCAGCTGGAGTTCAGAGGAGCCGCGGGGCTGGGTTTCTGAGCCACGGCTGCTGCACGTGCAATTGTAGTACCCTTGATTGACACACTCCCGGTGTCACAATCCCGGGAAGAGCCGGCTCTAATTGGTAGTCACACGTGGCCACAGCCTGCCGCACGCCCCGCGTGGAGGTGTGCTGCAGTGCGGCTCTCCCCGTCCTGCCTGTTAATGGCTTTCCAATAGCTTTCACATGGCAGCGAACCCAGCTGATGAGGAGGCAGGCGGGAAGCAGCCAGCGAAGGGATCCTCAATCTCTCTTGTGCTCATTGTCCATCAGCCAAACGTGACCGGTTTCTGAGCTGGTGGCAAAGCTGATTATTTTTAGTTGCCACCAGTTGCCGCGTGTGAATAGGAAATTGACAGCCAGAGCTCAAAATAGCCAGCTCTTAGAATTCCAGATCCTTTGATCTGCCTCTAGTAATGAAGAGAGACCGCATTATATTTCACAGCGCATCTTTTTGGTTATCTATGCAGAATGCAAAACTTAAATTTATCCATGAAAGGCTTTTGGTTTGCATAGCTTTAAAATTCAGAATGTTGCCACCTCTGCAGACTGTGATGAATTTAACTGTACAATGTAACCTGGTGAGAGAGATCTGACTGAATTGGAATCGGAAAGAAATATATGGTCCCCAGGGGTCTATTGCAATAAAATAAATACCATACTCATAGTGATAAGTATGTTAGTCAAAGAAAAAGGGTGCAGTTAAGTCACTTAAAAATACATTGTAAGGGTGTTTTTCAAATTGATAGATTTTATGATGATCGTCTCTGAAAGCAAGTTGACATAGCAAGTCGGATTTGTGTTTCAGATTTTGAAGACATTGGAAAGACAAAAATGAACAGTAGGTTAAACATTCATATCTTTCTTTGGTAGAAGTACAAATCTTGGATTCCCTTGCTAAATAAAACACAAAGTAGTGCCTTTATTAAATAAGATTATAAAACTCAAATCCATGTGGAAAAGGGTCATGACTATTAAATTTCCACTGAATAGCACTCGAAGCATTTCACGGTGTGATGTAAAGAAACGAGAGGAAGGTTTCTATCAGAACATCCTGAGTTCAAATCCAGGTCCTACCACAAAAGACTGTTAGCTTACACAGTTATTCAGCCTTCTGGACCTTTGGTTTCCTCATCTGTGCATGGAAAGTGCAATTCTTAATCCTCCTTATGAAGCTTAGAAATAATGCACGTAAAAAATCTAGTTCAAAGCCGGGCTTGGTGGTGCACGCTTGTAATCCCAGTACTTGGGAGGCTGAGACCAGAGGATCGCAGGTTCAAGGCCAGACTCAGCTACTTAGGGAGGCCCTCTGCAACTTAGTGAGACCCTGTTTCAAAATAAAGAATAAAAAAATAGGGCTGGGGTGTAGCTTGGAGGTAGAATGCCACTGGGTTCAATCCTCAGTACTGCAAAAAAAGCAATCTAGTTCATTTTGTTGGTGTTCAATAAAATGCTACCATTTAAGTCAACAAGAAAATCAAATGCCCACTATGCACACTTTGGCTTGTTTTCCCCCACATTAGAATGATGACACGCAACTTTCTTTAGTAACGTCGATTTCTTCTTTATTCACTCATTCCACATTGATTAGTGAGATTTATTGTCATACATGTCACCATGTTGGCTGCTTTTTGGGAATAAAATTATAACTTAATCTACAAATAGTCTGAAACATAGCCTTTCTCCATAAGGAATATGCAGCCTAATTTTTAAGACTTCCTTGTGTGTTTTGCAATGTTCAATACTCCTGTAAAAGACAATCATCTATGTCTATTATCCACTGCAAAGAGCAAGGCTATCTCTTCTTAATCAATACAAATTTTATGTGCATAAAATGATTATGATTTATGTGAATATTGTCCAGGGTCGCTCTGTGGAAAGTTCTCCCATCCAGATATCTCCATCTCCTCCTCTTAACACAATGTGAGACAAATATTATGTTGCTACATACCTCCCTATACCCCAATGTCTTAGTTATCTGAAAATCGCATGCCTCTGCAGATTACAGACTCGGCATTTATCTTAAGACAACCAAATTCTGATGCCACTCGCTCTTTGAAATAGAAAAAAAAAATCCATAAGGTTCAGAGAAGCCTGGTGTTCACTAGGCAAAGAAAATGTTATTGAAAATATGATTTATTTGAGCCCTACCAATCTGTTTGCTAAATAACTTAAATCCACCTCTTATAAGAACCCTTACCAAAGTAGCCTGTGAGAATTAACATCTCTTCCATATTCCCTGGGCTAGTTAACAGATTTGACTATTATTTCATGTATTCATTTATTCCATAAACATTTGGCAATTATTTGGGGCAACAAGAGGCAGATATAACTTCATCCTTGGCCTCAAAAGGCTTATAATCTGGTGAAATGCAGACAATCAACATAGCACAATGTAGTGTGGGGGAAGATTACAAGATTGGAAATGTGGATCCCTAAAACTACATAGAGGAATAATACCAGGTCCACCTTGAGGAGTAAAAGAAGGATACATGAAGATACACACCCATAGATTCATTAAAATACTTAACTAGGCTTCATATGTAATCTGCATTTTCCCCACATTAAGAGGCCCTCATATCTGCCTTTAGAGCACTGTTCTAAACACTGATAGAACTATGATTAGCCACGTGGAAATACATATTCATATTTTTCATTATTATCAAACAAAAAGCAATTTCTAATGTAGGCGTTAATACTGAGGGAAAATGGATTTGGCTCTATTAACTTTGCCTCTTTTCTTTCATAAAATAGAGAACACGGTCATTTAACATTGATTAAAATTTCTTGATGTATACCTTTTCCTAAGAAACTCAACTCTGTGTTAGGTCATCACGTCAATCATTTTGAGGCTCCTTGAATCTTATATTTTAAAGATAATATCAGAGTTGATGATAGTAACAATGAAAATCTGAGACTGGACTAGATAGATTCCTAGCAATTTATATATTTTGCAGAAGTGGTTATTAAGTACAAAATTAAATCCATGCATTTGAAAGAAGGGGTTGCTTTTCATTGCCCCAAAACTTACAGACAAATAAAGCACACTTATTTCATTATTTTTTAGAATTATTATAATACACTATTGTTCTTACTGAAAATGCCACATGTAATATCTCAAAAAGCAAATTTGAATAGTCAAAACTCTTCTTTTTCTTTTATACATGAAACAGCTGTTCACTATTCACACTATTTCTGATAAAACCATATGACTTTTGTCTTTTAAATGTTAGCATTATTATACACCAGATTTTTTTCAAATAAGGCTGAACATTTTCCCATCACAACCTTCCAAAAAGTCCATGAAACTAGAATAATTCTAGTGACAGATAATCATTTTAAAATTAAACATTTGTTTAGTAAATGTATTTTAATGCTCCCCAGGTGAGATACTAGTTGACAGTTCATTTAGATCCCTAACTGGAGGGTGTACAACACGCAGGCCCATTATGCCAGTCTTTTGATAAATGATTCCTAAATCTGATGGTTTCTGCATCTTCACGCCTTATTAAATGATGGCATTAAAACTCAAGTTCTCAAACATCTCCCGGGGTAAGGTGTATGTACATACTAGGTTATAATAAAAATTCCAAATGAGAATGTAAATTATGCACAACAAATTTTCTGCTATGCAAATTCAAGCTCTGTGACAGGGGCATCCTTGTCTCTACCCTGGGGACAGAGCGGAGCTTAAAATATTAGACTTTGATGAAGAAAATCACGGACCTCAAGCAGAGATGACCCCACACAATGGTTGGGAAATACATGTCTAAGATCTCCAGTTGTTAAGTATCAACTGCTTCCAGAGAAGCACGGATGGAGCTGAGAGCTCTCCTGGGAACATGACTCTGGGCTAATAATTCAAGTCCCCTCCAAGCTTACCGTGTCTTATTCTGAAAGCAGCACAGAAGACAAGACCCCAGTTGTCAACAACAGAAAGACATAAACAAACTCAACTCTTGCTGTAAAATCAGTCTCCCTGGGTAACCTGGTACCTCTGGATCAGATCCAGCAGGCCTGAGTGACTGACAGGTGCCCGCCTCTCTGGTCAAGCCCAGGTCCTCACAGTGCTGATGGCAGAGGCTGTCCTCAGTTCAGCCAGCTTCTTAAACCTCTGGCTCTCAGATGCAGGATGGCTCTCAGATGCAGGACACACAGCACTGTGAGCTCAGCTCAGCTCCTCATAGTCCCCACATGTCCACTCAGAGCAAATGGTCATCTAAGTTAGACCTGGGCAATTATAGGACAAAGGGAGAGGACGAAGGATACAGATCTGCTGGCTGGAAAGAAGCAGGGCCACCTGTGGACTGCCCTTTCTGTGTCAGAAGAGTCCTCACCCAGCGGAGTAATGCTTCCTTGCCTAAAAGTGCCTATGTTATGTACACGCCAGAAAAGACTCAGCACCGTTTATTCTAATATTTTCATAGAATAGCAATGTGGAAAGAATGCAATTTTAAAATTGCTCCACCAAAGAGTGAAGATTGCTCTTTATGTAATATAATAGAGCGCAATGTAATGAGCTACGCATAGAGGTGCACTGATAGGGAGACACAGACACGTGCGCGGGCCGTAGTGGATCTTCTAATTGCTCCTCGCAGGCATCTGGTCCCCCAGATTCCTTTGGTGATTTCTTTTTCCCCTAATCCAAATGAAATGTTTTGAATTCTAGTGAGTACCAATTAAATTGAGTATCTAGGAAAGAACATTTGTAAAGCATTTGTAAAATTTTTTTCGCTTGAATGCCAAAAAACCACTTTGAACTCTGTCCAGCATGTGTGTTACAACCATTCAGGAGGACGTTCCTGTTTTCAGACGTCCTTCTGCCTCACTAAAGTTTGACCTTGAACATGAGTTTGCTTTTGTTAACTATGGATAAGAAATGGGCAGTGTGTATGACCCTACCTGGGCTTGTGTGCTGTGCACACAATAATATGGGTACACCTGAGCATATGAATGGTTGAGTATTCTCTGCCTTGTTCTTCCATCATTTTGAGGGAGTAAATGGTTTTCCAGACCAGAGAGTCGAGCTATGAGGCCAAGGCTGTAGGACACATCCATACACAACTGTCAGCAAGAAGACATTATCTGGAGTTATTTACATCACCTAAAAATAAGCTCAATTTTCCTGAAAAGCATGAAAGGAATTTTGAGGCAATTATAAGTGGGTCCCTTCCTTCCTACTTTCCCAACTTACACACATTAATCTAAAAAGCCATATACTTTAGTTGAACCGTGTCCTTTTTTTTTTAGCCATTTAATTGCCCATGCACTTACCTACATACACATGAGGTTGCGTCATTCAATTTCCATATGTTATTCAAAATTCACTCCAAGCACATTTAACCTACAGCATCTTCTCAATTATTTGGGCTTAATTTATCTCAGCCATCTCTGAACCCCATCTTTTCCATGTAGCAGCCAATCTCTAATACAATGCTTAGTGTCTTTCTTTGCTTTTATCATGTGGACGCCTCTTCCTAGCTGGGTTCTTAGTGTTTGGGGAGCTTAGGCCTTTACTTTTCCTCATTTCCTAGGAAGCCCAGAGCATTGGTGAACAGCCAGGGGTCACAAACAAAGAGCCAATAAAACAATCTCTCTAAGGCATCTTCTGGGACATTTGATTTCTTGAGAATATTCTATGAAAGGTAGGATTACAGGACACCTGGGCAAACATAATTTACTATTCTTTTTTTTTGTGTGCGGTACCGGGGATTGAACCCAGGGGCGCTTTACTCTCTGTTTCTTTGTCTGGCTCACTTAAAATAATGAGCCCTATTTTTTTTTATACTTTATTTTGAAACCGGGTCTCACAAAGTTGCGGAGGGCTTCACTAAGTAGCTGAGGCTGGCTGTGAACCTGGATCCTCCGGTCTCCGCCTCCCAAGTACTGGGATTACAAGCGTGCACCACCACTCCCGGCTAATTTACTATTCTTGAGAGACAAGGAGAAAAGGAAGAGATGAAGTGGAATACAGCATTGTCTTCATGTGAGCTGTAAGTATGAGCAGGATTAGTTTACCTGACTTCTTAATATTCCTTGGGAAAGCTCCTTTTATTTTATTT